>NJDD01000731.1:18758-29315 GCA_002245505.1 Calephelis nemesis
TTATAATGCATAATTAAGTTTCTTGTGATTAAATTATTGTGTAACATGTGATGTTTAGTCCACGTTTCTATTTGCCCAGATAATAACGTATGCAGGTTTTTTTTTCTAGTCCACTTGATAGAGAAATCTGGTTACGTGGAAATACCACATTACCTTTCTTTTCAAGTAGCTTACGTTGTCGCTTATGTGTAACAACCTCTCTCTATTTTAACTACGCACTGTTTCTTATACTCTTTTACCTTTATGCATTATGACGCAAATTGTTACAAATCCATCTTTACTCTTTTAATTTATTTTACAGTCATGTGGCTTATTCTATACTACCTCTTAATACTGGGATATCAAATGTACTTTAGTCTTCTTTTCCCATTTCAGTTATTTAACAATTTTGTTGCTTGCAACCACCAACCAGTTGTCACTGTTGCAACCACGCCATTAAAGTTAAATGGTATGTTACACACTATACTCTTGTGTGATGTGACAAAATCTTGTGTGTTGTGATGGCAAGTTGCTGTACAGCACTCTACAAGTAGTCTTGTTGGTATTGACCCTTATAAACTACTAGCTGTTGCCCGCATGGTTAATAGTCCCACAGGAAAATTTTCAGGATAAAAACTATCCTTTGTTGTAACCCACGTTACCTTCTATGTGTGCGCCAAATTTTATGAAAATCGGTCCAGCAGTTTGCGTGAAGGAGTAACTAACAAACATACATACAAACTTTCCCATTTATTATGCGATGCTGCTTTTACGATCTGCCTTGCAGATTATCTATATTTCTACAAAAGCAACCCTGACCAAAACGGTAAAAAGCATTAGTTTAGGCTTAACAATGAAATTACACTAGAAATTCATTCCTCTTTATTGTTTAAAACACACGATGTTAAATAATACAAATAAATATTCTACAAAACACTTGCACCTGACGGCTATTGGGGTTGCCATCTATATTAATATTTCATACATACAAACTCATAAATGCGTGTGGGAATGTCAATTGAATATAATATTGATTTGATAAAAAAGTCAAGAATTTATTGCTAGTTACTATTAAATTGTTTCTTTATTCACATACATGTAAACTCAAAATATAATTTTTGTTGGATAATTGAAAATGATATAGAAAAAATATTCTATGCTTTTATTGTCTATATTTTTTCATATATCGCGTATGAATATTGACCAGTTTTGATACTTAAAAATTGAAGTCTGCCTTTAAAAAATGTGTATAAATTTTATTAAGTGCTTACAGGGGATTTCCATACATTTTTATCAGGTATTTAAGAGGCAGTACTACAAACTCAAGGACTTAAAAGAAGTATATTGTTTCGATTATTAGGAAACAACAGCATCCGGTCAAAGATAAAAAATATGTATGAAATTGATTTTTAAAGTCTGGTATGACAAGATCGAGGATCATCAGTAATAGGATGTAAAAATATACCAAACATGAAATTTAAGGAACTATGCTAATTAAAAATAATATCTTAATTTAAAATCTGTCATAAAAATTAATGTTTATTTTAAGCCAATTATATTAAGTTTTAAAAAAATAATTTGTGACTTCATCAGACAAAACATTTTTACTGTAAAAATTAACACAGAACTAAGAAGATAGAGAGTCATTTAATAAAACAAATTGTATAATATTTTTATTCTTAAGGTAAATAAAAATTAGCATTTAGGTGATTTTGGGTGACAGCAGTTAATTAAAGTATATAAAAATACAATTTTAAAAATAAATTAAATAAGCAAATGTTACTTTGTGATGTTAAAAACATTTTGTAGGTATATTCATAATCCAGGCAAATTAAAAAAAATCATAAATAGAATGTAGTAAAAACATTAACAAATTATGTCAACACATTTAATGGAACCATTAAATGTGTTGTACCACCTGTCAGTAAAAAATATAATATTTTGTTGTATGTTAAATAATATTGAAACTAAAACTGTTGCCATATTTAAAAATTGATAATAAAACAGTACAAGTTAAAGTTCTAAAAACAAATGATTTTCGTTGCATTATTTTGTGCTAGAGATTTCAAGTGACAAATAAACTTCTGTGTTATTAATGAGAATAACAATTAACACACTTACATGTTAACATTAACATCAAAGTTGAATAGGTAAGTAACTAGAATATTGTCTCATAACATAAGCTGTGCATTTAATTCAGTGTTCACTCATTCAAGACTGCATAAACATTCATTTCTTTCATATTGCATATAAAAGAACAAGACAAATATTTATTTAACATTTGCATACATTTTACTATATCTAATATGAGAGAAATACATTAAAAATCATATGCAGCATAATATGATAATTTTGTCCATAATTCCAGATTAGGCAACATTCCCATTGAAAGTAGTTTAAATTATATTCGAATTATAATACATCTAGATTTTAAATTAAATTATTGAACTGTCTTTTAACTTATTCAACACTTTCACACTGAGTCTATGAACTTCACATTGGTAGTTCGGTGTTAGCTTCAGGGTATTTCCGAGTAAACATGAACTTGTTCTCTGAACCAGTGGAAGTATGTTGTCATGTGTGTTCGTGTGGCGTTCAGGGCTAATTGGGTTTTATTTTGCAATATTTCTGGAGCCCATTCACCGCTGAAAAGTAAATAATACACATAGCTATATGCCAATACTAACACTTTTTGAGGTATTGTTACATGGTAAGAACTAGCTTATTAGTGTTCATTTTGATAATTATAACCACACAATCAACTGTATGATGATTCACGCCTGAACTGGTTGTGATTCAGCATGTGTCCAGGATAGGACATTGAATTTATGGTTCTATATTTTAGGAATGGTTTGACAAAATTAAAGGTGGTCTTCTTATGTAGGTAAGTGAAAATCACAATGCTAGTAATATAAATTCAAGTAGGGATTTAGGTAGTTAGGATTATTCCTGCAGTGCATTCAGTCATAATAGATGGTTGAGTTTTGCAATGCATTTGATTAAAAAGGTAGTTTTATTCTTGCAAATCTGTTTGAAATGACTGAACATATCTAAAAACAAGTAAACTTATTGACAACTACAAATTGCAATTGCTACAAAAATACTCACACAAATACTTTGGTCTTCAAATAATCACCAGCCAGTTGGTAATATTGATTTGAATATTTCTTCACCGCAGCTATACCATTACCAGCATACAAACCAACAGTATCTACCACACCGGGTGCATATTCCTCGATAGTGGCCAACACTATTGGTGTTTTCTCCACAACATACTCTTTGCCAATGTTGAACACAGCACCAAGTTTCTTAGTAGCAATTATAAATATATCTTTGGAGAGTATAGCATATGGTTTGCAGAATTCTATCGTTTGGTCGTAATATACTGGTGCATTTGTTTCTAGCCAGAGATAACCACGGGCTGATGTTGACAATGTCTTTTGCCATGCATGTTGACTTTGTTCAAGAACACCAAGATCATTCAAGAGCTTTCCAGTTGAACTCTCTGCAATAAACAACTGGTGTTAACAATTTGCATAACCAACATTCAATATTACTGTGAGTGCCCAGCACTTAACCAAGTAAGGAGTAGACTTCTAGGTGGGCACATAATTAACCCCCAAGATATTAAGTTGATAAGTACAGTTCCTAGTGACTGCTAGCCTTGCGGAACTTATGTAAGCTTAATGAATAAGAGGCGTGATCACAATAGATCTGTCAAGGTCGCAGTGATCCTCGGGATTCTTTGACCCATACTCTTTAATACTAATAATAATAACAACATTCAATATTAGGTGATACAATAAGAAATTACCAAGATTTATACCACTGCCAAATCTATCATTTATCTGGCCAAATCATTCAGTGCTTACCATTATCTTGTTTTGAATTAAAAGGGTAGCCAGTAAACTTATGCAGGAGGCTAAACATATCAGCCTCGTATTATTATTAGTATTTGTATAAGTCTCTATCATTCAGTAAACATTGAACCCCTTACCATCCATTGATCTTGTCTGTAACTTCATTTTTTGTTTTGTTTTGTAAGCACCCAAACCCCAAAATACATGTCTTTGTCGACAAAAAGTTGTGTAGTTAGCGTTGTATGCCGATCTTTTGATTGAGTCAGATCTGAACTGCCTTGAATGGCAACAAAAACAAAATAAAAACATGGGTCATCAGGTTTTCATTTCAAAAATTTACTTACTTGGGAAGTTACCACCAACTCTTGACACATCGTAGGCAATAAGTCCACCAATGCTAATAACCAAGAAGAAGATAGCCCAAAGCCATGGGAATTTTCTAGTGCTTGTCATTCTGTCTAGAATATCCTGAAAAAAATTAAGTTATATCTATTAAAGTTGAAAAAAAAAACTCTGTGTCTAACTATGAAGATCTAGAAAAATAACTTGGGGATTATTAATGGGATTCTCCACACACCCTAATTAAAAAGCTCTATCTAAGTAGATAAAAGTACCTAAAGCACCCGTCATGAGAAGCTATAAATTATGTAAACAAACGTTCGGAACATTTGGTTCAAAGATAAAAGTATTTTTTTTAATATTTAATTAATTAATAATTTAAATATGTATAATAAATTACGTATGTTTTGACGTTTTTTTCGTGGCAAATTGATTTCCTTAGATGTACTGGGTACTGGCTTCATTATATGTTAATACACAATAATAAATAATGGATAAAAAAATTAAAATTAAGGCAACAATTAACAAAACTAACAACAATAACAAAGTGATAACGAAAAGATAAAAAAATAACAATAACAACCAAATCCGCGATTTTAACAAAGCAATGAAAAATTCAAAACTCGAATGACGCGTTTATTTCCAAAAGACGAACCGATGGTTTGCATTCCCGGCGACCGGCACGTCCCCGTACCGAGACACTCAAACGTCAGTTGTTAGATATGATCCGACTAAATTAAATAGGTTGTTACTTTCATATAACCCGTCTATTTTTTTATTTCGATTGAATATGGTCAGTTTATTGTTGTCTCGAAGAAAAAGAAAATACTTGGTAAAAGATGTTTGTTTACATAATTTATAGCTTCTCATGACGGGTGCTTTAGTATCTTACATTTTAAGTAAAATCACTTAAGTAAAATCACTTAAAATGTAAGATATTACTTCAAAATTGCTTAAGTAAGAGTGAAAGTAATGATTAAGATAGGATATCCTGGTTGTGGATAGTAGTTACATTTAATAATAATAATAATTCTTTATTGTACACAGGTGAAATAACACAAAAGAAATAACAGTTTAGCATTTACTTAAAAAAATTGTCTTCACGCCCATATCCAAGAAGAGGTAGGCAAGTCCCACAGTGTAATAGGTGGCAAGCCTATCGACAAACCCGGCACACATCCAATCCCGGGCAACATTTGTTTTATTAGAAAATTGGTAAAAACCATATTTCCTTTTCGTTGCCTGACCCAGGAATCAAACCACGAACCTCAAATAGTCAAGTCTAATACCTGGACCACTAGACCACAGAAGCGAACTACATGTTCTAGATCATTTTAATAGTATGTATCTAGCAAATAAATAAATTTACATAATATGATTTTAACCTTATACATATCTAAAGAAAAAATCTTTAGCATCCATAACTAAAAATTGGTTCAATCAATATTTGGAACATAGATTTTCATAACAAAAAAATATTATATTCTTTGAAAATCCAATCTTACTACATAATAATACATAATAATAGGCATTGAGATATACACTCATCACTGGAATGCAGGAAAAGTATTCAATTAATATTTCCGATTTCCCTCAACTAAATTTAAACATATCTTAAATAATAATTAATAATTCCCACTAAATTAGTACAATCATACAAAATCAATTAATAGTTAAAAATCTTTCGACAACTAAACATCTGAACTGAATTTGAGAAAAACTCATGTGATGATAAATATCCTTATACAACAAGCTTTAGTTACTTATCTTCGAGCAAACAAATACAAACTGTCAAACTTTATTGCTAAAATTCTGAATTAATATTGATAACACTTTATATCTTGCGTCACTTTCATAAATTTAATGCTGTGCATATTTATGTACAGTATTATTCATTATTAACCTAGGAGAAGAGAAGAATAATATACAATGATGACCGTACATGTATTTAAAAATATTTCTTTATGATTTAGACAAAACATACAGAAGATTATAGATAGATCTAATAAATAAATATCCCTGGACAAGTTTCACGAATTTAATCCAACCCCCAAGTAAGCAAATTAGGGTAAAACTGCTAAATATCGGCCATGTCGACATTTTTCACTCAAAAATTTTTTGATACTATTTGATTTTAATATAGATTTGTGTATTTTTAAGGTTCTGCATTGATTTAGTGTTCTATATATTAAATTTGTATATATGATTTGTTCATGTTTTATTTTCTATTAATTTTTATTTACAAACTTGGCTGGTTATCTTTATATCGGCCAAGCAAACCGTAATGTCATCTTCTATTTTGCCAAATATTGGCATATGTTTAGTTAATAGGGCGCCAAGCAAGAAACTACCTAAACGAAACGCTCAGCTGCTCAAATTATAAAACATTCATTTTTTTCACCTATAGAAAATAATGAAGAATTTGCAAATTTTGCTTTTAATGTTAGTGATTATAATATTGTGCTTTTTATAGTGATTAATCAAGTAAATTCATAGTCATAGCTCTTAGTTTAATTTGGTTGCTACATACCATCTTCCATTATGTTTAAGTGCAGTCTTCTTCTAAATTTTAAAGTCAATAAAAATAGACTTAAAAGTTAAAAACTTTTATTGCATTCTAATTAAATACAATCTATTTTTATAAATTTAAAAACAAAAACAATAAAATATTATCCCCGAAACTTTTATCAAGGCGGACCTAAGACCCTAATATTAAATTACTATTAATTAATTTCGGTTTTTACAAATATTTTATCATATAAGCAGTCGCGTTTTAATACTATGGGCATACGTTTAAAATGATTAAATACTCAATGTTCAATGCCAACGTAAAGCGACCGGAATATGGAATCGATTACAACCACTTTTCTCCCAAATTTCAACCATCTGGCCGAAATTAGGTTTTTAGCAATATACTATTCCTAACCCCCACCGGGTAAATATTTAATAAAATAAATACATTAGCATTAATTTTGGCATACATAATTAAAGCAAATTTAATATTCAAACGATATAAACACATTTAAAGCAATTAAAATAGTTTTTTCTTGCCTAAATTCTTACTCCCGTCTGGAGCAGTTTCTCTGAATCTGAGCACGAAATACTGCCCAATTCAACTCATTCGCACACATCTACAAACAATTTGTCACTAATAGATGAAGAGAAGTTCGACTGCGCCCAAATTACATAAACTTGTGCTCAATGATATAAGGTATAATGATTCATACACAATAACTTTTTAGAATAACTGTGGTTTAAGTTATGATGGAAAAAGTGTAAAAGGCATAGGCCAATACAAGGACAGTTTAACCTATACGTGCTTGTGTTATGGGTATTAATTTATTGTGGCTGCCAACAATATTCCGAAAAAACAAGACAAAAGCACACAAATGACAATGATTTCATCTATAAAAAAATAGAAAAATAATCAATGTACTCATTTCTTTTTTATGATATTGGAAGGCAAACAAGCAGACTGATTTCCTGATGTTAAGAAATTCACGCCGCCTAGAGACACCAAAGGTTGTAATGGTGCGTTGCCAACCTGAGGCCAGGATGTTAGGCCTCGAGCAAAAGTAAGTTTACCGGCTATCTTACCCTTTAAAACGGAACACCTCATGACGTTATGGCGGCAGAAATAGGTAAGGCGGTGGTACCATTCCGGGGGAGTTGCTGCTAAACTCTACCACCTAGTCAGATGTCACGGTGTTAGTGACGATGAGCCTATACTCGCCTTTTAAGAGCTGCCTGGCAAGGAAGGCAGATGGTCTATTCTATAAAGAAGCCCGGACCAACTCATATCATACAATGTGTATTTAGGTAAAAAAAGCAATGTGTTTCTCTATGAAAATAAATTTGGATAGATTACATAAATTGAATATAACCCTTAAAGTAACTATGCAAATTATATGTTTGCGTTATGGGTGTTAGTCAACAATACTAATTTATATAAATACTGTGTTCTGGTGTCCCAGGTGTTAGGCTTGACTTCATGAGATCGCGGGCGGGGCAACAAAATGAAAATGTGGTTTGAATTAGTGTCTTCGGCTAGTAGTGGGTGCCTTGGTTATGTCTACCTCTTCAGGGATATGGGCTTGAAGATACTTACTTTACTTGAATAAATACCAGAACCAAATTTAACAAATGTCCATACTCAAAAATGCAGACATCTAAATATTAATCACACAAATGCCAGCTCCCATTGTAAATCAAACCTTAGCCTAGCAGTTAGTTGGCAGAGTTAGGCATGTACACTAACTACTTGACCGACACTGAGCCTTTGCATGTTTTACATTTTCCTTCAATGTTATTGTAAACAGATTACACTGTATATAAAAAGTTACATTTTATCACTATCTTAGCTACCATTAATAAAAGATAGCAGTATATTCAACAGAAAGCAAAACAAAATTGTGTAACAATGTTAACAGAGCATAATAAGTATGATAAAAAGAGATAAAAGTTCATTTTAACAGCTACAAATATTAACAAAGTTTATTGCTCCAGCTGCTGCCCGCAGGTTCGTCCACATTCATAGCATATCATCTTAAAAGAGAAGATTGTACATTTTTTTAAGGCATGGGTTATATTGAATTACAAGCACATAACCAAACATCACATTTACTTATAGTACCTATATTACTGAGATAATCAAATCGGTCTAATTATTAATTTAACTGTGTTATGAGTTATTAAAAGACTAAAAACATTAGATCACACCAACCTACCCAAACTGAAAAATGAAGCAGTGCAAATGAATTAAGACTTTAAAAAATAGTTTTTTGTCGCGTAAGCATGAATTGAGTTTCTGGAGTAATCGCCAAAAAATGCAATAAAATTTATATCGAAGCTATCAGCCATTGGATTGAATGCTACTATGAATTTGCTTTATGTTCAATAAAAGTGATAATTAATCAATGGAAATCACCTGGCTTCGAGGAAACACTAGTTATTATATTACTATTACGTAGTAAGAAACGTTTGTGAAGTCGACTCCCGCCGAGTAACGGATGTAATACATTTAGTTTACTGTTACAGCGGATGGACACGTTCTACACAAGAAATAAAGTCGTAATTCTGCTTTTGCGGAGAGGTAAACAACAAGTCGCAGGTTTACACGTTAACGAGAAACGCCCAAACAAAAAATAAGAAGGTGCAATCAATCACATCAATAACAAAAGTGAAAGAAATACACTCACCGAAATTTGTTCGAGTAACTTTTGTATTATTTTACTTGTTTTAAACAAGCACATAAACTAGATAATGAAAATAAAGAAATCAAATATATTTCTCCATGATCTCAATTCGATCTCGTAAATCGTTTGACATTTCACATTTGACATTACAAAATTGACATTTTACCTTTGAAAAAGTGAAGAGCAAGCGGGTTGTCTATGTACGTAGCTACCTTTTTTGGTGGATGCCAAGTGAAAAATATCTATAAATTATTTTTGTCTCTTTTTATATGTCTGTATCATATACGCACAATATCGTTAAAAAACTTTATAAAATTTTAGTTTTATATTGGAACAATGAGTTAGGTATTCAACAGCTCTCATTTAACTGATCGAATAATTATTACTAGTTTATCATAGTTTTAATATTAACATTGTAAGAATAAATAATTATAAACATTATCTTAATACCTAGACTTTTATCTAAACTTTGAACTTTTCTATGCAAACATATTTTTATTGTTTTAACTAAGTCCTTATTTCCATTTAAACTTAGTTTGTGACAGTTCACAGTTGTTACTACTAAGTCAATAGATTGTGTATTATTTATCATGTTAACGGATGGACCGATTGCAATGCGATTTTTTTGTTAGAAAGCTGTCGTGGCCGAGATAACATAACGGTTTTATCGGCATAACACTTTAAGATTATTTTGATATGATTCCATTAACAGTAAAAATAACATATTTTTTTCTTATCTCCATCCACATAACGTTTCTAATCTTGTTTGTCTTACAAAAAATAAAAACAAATGGTTCCATCGAACATCACGGAATTATTTTCATTACGGACAATACGCGCATTTTTTTAAATATAGCGTAAAATTATACCAAAACATAATTAGGTACAACGAAAATAAACTACTATTTTTAAAACCTTATTAAGAGACAATCGCACGTTCCTGTATAAAGTGTTTAACTGTAAATAACAATTCGAGCTACAAACACAACGTTATGAGTTGATTGTAAGAAAAGGGGCTTACATTTGAATAGCGAAGAAAACCAAAGTCATACAGTTTGAAAGGGAGTTAGCCAGAATCATTGACCTCTAAATATATGGACATGAAATAGTTACCAAAAAAGCCTGCCGCTGGCTACTAAATATGGCTGCCATTTGCCATTACTAAGGCTGTCCAAAAAACGTAA
>NJDD01000731.1:29933-40879 GCA_002245505.1 Calephelis nemesis
AGAGACAAAGAGATGTTGTTAATTTATATGTCGATTCCAACGGTATTTATACAACTAAATTTGCTATATAACATTGTTGCACTTCTTTATATATTCCTATTTCTATGGCCAGAATCGATGTACTTATGAGTATGTCGAAAATTATAGTTAGTGTGTAACCACATAGATGCAGCGCGATTCGGTCTACTTTAAGCGTTCACTCCATATTTAATAATACGTCAAATTAGAAAAAAATAACGTACTTGTTTTCGCAAAATGTTCTAAATTTAAATTAACAAACATTTTTGCGGCCAGCATTTTTAATTGAAAAGTTTTTATTGTGTGACAGAACTTACGACCCGACTAAATATACTCTTCACGCAAATACACGAATACAAAAAGCCATATATGAAACAACTATAACCATAAAGTTTATAGACATCGAAGACATTAAGGGAAAGAAATGACAGAAGCAGGTAGATGGATGTTAATCCTTTGCCCACGCTAGGAATATGAGGAACTTGGTATACTAGAAGTCTAATAGTCTATGCTTAACGATAATATATAAAAAATACGGGTTGCAGTCCGGGAGTGCCGGCAGAAGTGAAAACTTGAATATCAACGTTGTGCATTTTTGATATTATGAAATGTTTAGGGAATTTTGCACGAATTGCTTTAATTATCAGTATGAAAGTACTATCATTTATGTGGTATAATACAGCAGTCTTGTGCTTAATCGGACGTTTTAAGGTTCGCACTGTAATCGTACAATCCTTAAAATGTACTAGTACACCTTATTAGTATCTACCTGTTAGTACTCTGTCATCTGTGCTAAACCATGAAACTTCAGTACGCTACCTACTAGTACGGCCACTTCATATTTACCTCGGCCAGTTAAAATAGGTAAAATGAGTTAGATAAAATATGATGAAATATTTAATTTTTCAAACTTATACATAATTCAATTCAATATAATATATATTTTGTGTATATCGATTTTCCTTCTACTATTATTTTGTTTGTTAAATTTACAACTTTTCGAAAACAGCTAAACTTCTTCACAATGTTGTACTGTAATTTTTAGTACATTTTACATTATAACCACGCATTTTGTATTTTCAGTCGGATAAAAATTGTAATTTTCATTTTTTTTATTACTTCGGAAATGGAAAGTATAATACTTTACGATTACAAATTACGATTCCCTACCATCTCTCAAAATTTGGCTTGTCCTTTGAATGTCAGCCTGTACGTAAGTCCTTTTTTTCTGAAAGTGATAAATTATTTTTGATTGATTGAATAATAAAACCTACCACCAAATCGGACCATGATCACTTCTGAGAGCCGATGAAAGAAAGCGGGTTTGTAATTTGTAATTTCAAGAACAGGGTTACATAATATGATAACGTTAAAATCTTCCATAATACTAGATCAGATATCATAGATGTGTGATTGGAGCATTGGAAGACTTTTTTTTAATAAAATTGGGAACTTCATCAAAGTAGTTATAAGTTTGCCGTATTTGTCTGTTTGTGACATCCTAACTCCTAAACAAATGGACTAATTTCCACGCAAATTTTATAATGATTAACGTTTGATTGTTTTGTGGAGACAGGATGTATATATTATATGATAACACTAAAATTAAAAAGTTTCAATAAACCTTAACAAAACCTACATTTAATATAGTTAATATTCAATTCGATAGGTCCATACGTTCAAACGTTATGATTCCACAGACAGACAGATACACACATAGTGACACTTATAACACCGTTTTTGGGTGTTTTTACCGTCGGGGGTAAAAAAAAGGTTGCTTTCAAAGCGCTTTTTTTCTGAAAACAAAATTCAAGCGGTCTTAATTTGCAGTCACTTTGCCTAGTCTGTACCCAGCATTATCTTTGGATTCACTTACCTGGCAAATTTTATTTGCTTTGAGGACGGTTTCATCTTTCTTCTTGCCTTTCAGTGTTTCACCGCAGACTTCCTTAAACTGTAGAATTGTAATCTTCAGTGGTTTCTTTTTTAATCTTGGGCTTACTTCTGACCAGTTTGTGTCTATTGAAAATAAAAAAAAATGCACTTAAATTGCTTATTAAAAAGTTATTATAACTTTAAAAATGGAAGAGACCGATTTTTTTCTTATTTTTGTCTGGGTAGTCGTCGCCGTATGCACTTGGTTCCGGCTTATCCCAGAACTTTGGGACACGTTGTATATATATTTTTTGTAACTGGACTCTAAAGACTTGAAACCCAAGAGCATAGCTAACGTGTGTGTTTTAATAAATAAACTATGTAACCTATTTATCAAAACTATAACGCGCATATAAACTATACAATTATAACAAACACTATACAATTTCTTTAAACTATACAAACTTTCTATAAACTACCTATATAAACTCCATAAAGCATCTATAAACTCTATAACGCGGCTATGAACTGTGTAACGCCAAAATAAACTATATGAAACTGAGTTTTGGCGCCATCAAGAGAAAATATGGTTATAGTTTTTTCGTAAATACTGAATTTTGAATCTATTTTTAGTAAAATTACTCAATTTGGTGGCACTTTGTTCAATTATGTTCAGTGAAAGTTCACAAATGAAATAATCACGAAGAAATTATAGTATTTTGTGAATTTCCACGTAGCCGCCAAATCTCATTAAATGAACTTGAGTAATGAGGCCTCTTTAATGAGGTCGCTTTAGTCAACACCCTGACATGACACTCTTTGACGGCTTAGGATTAATTTTCAAGAATTTAAACCCGATTTTGTTTGATTGGGTACCTTGATTTAAATCATAACTTGACTAATGGCAAATGATAACGCTAATGCCAAAAAAAGAAGATATTTTTTCAATGACTTACCTATAAACTCTATCAAAGTGGCAGACTGTTTGCTGCACCGCTGGAACAGCTGTCTCCAAGTAGCGTTGCAGGATTCGTCCTTCGCCAAGCAGACTACTAAACTCTCGACTAGCACCTGGTTGTAAGGGTCCAGGTTGGCCCCACTGAGGTATTGATTAGGCAGTTTCTTCATAAGCTGGTTGAAGGTCACTTGCAGTTTATTGCCACTCTTATCGAAATATATATCCTGGAAAAATATTTATATATTAGGCCGACCTTTTGCGCCGCATGAAATCAAATTTTCCCTATTTTTTTCATAAGGACAATTACTTACACAACAAAAAAAGTAATTAGCAAAAGTGGTCCATCCGTTCAAGCGTGATGACCATGCAAAATGTAGATATTTTTTTTATGTGTATATGTTGCAACTTTTTTATTAGGCTAATTTTAAACAAAATAACTCACTTTTTGTGTTGTCAAATGATAATTTGATTAATAAATTAATAAAGTATTAATCAAATAAAAAAGTCGATTTATAAAAAAACCGTATCTTTATGGCCAGATCTCCGAAAAGGCAGGCAGAGTAGCAACATTGCAATTAGTTGAAGTTTTACTACTCAGTTCCATAATGTGATAGGTCATAGGTTGCAAACTTATCGACAGCCGGGTACCTATCTAATCCAGGATAACGTTGTTTTATAAGAAAATTTAAAAAAAAGTATTTTGAGTTGCCCGACAGCAGAATCAAACCCGAGACCGCATGTAATCGACGCCTTCATCAGACCACCAGACCCAAAAAGTGATAAAAAATTAAACAAACCAGCGTTTTTGTATAAAAAGAGTAATGAACGCAAAAAAAAAACCTAGGCAGTAGGGTCACTTTTGGATCCCGATTTCATGTAAACTGGATTTTCAAATCGAAAATTTCCTTTTGGGTAGGTAGGTACTCTTGAACACAGTACTAGCGGATTATTAACACTAGTGGTCGCCCATTGGTCGAAATTCGATCATAATAAATTTTAATATTTTGTTCACAAGAGCGCCAAATTGATTTCTCAAGACCAACAACTTTGTTTCCAAACTTTTTAGTGCGCCATCTGTAATCTTTTATCATTATCATATATCATTATTATATATCATTGTTTGTGTGTGTCAAATGCACATAAACAATAAGTGTGCAAATTTTAGTCTCCTGCGTCCGCGCAAGTTTTGTAAAAAGGGATCCTAAGTTTTGGCATCATGTATTAATATATAGATTTAGTTACAAATAAATCCAACAAATTGGTAAAGGAGTGTCCCTTACCTTATATTTACTTAACTGCTGGATAAGGTCACTTGAAAGATCCTTAGATAAACTATTCTTCTTATTATTCACCATATCGAACATCGCCAACAGTTGGTCAAGGCTAACTTTAGCGTCCATGTTTGCGTGTCTGTCCAACAGATTGGACAAGTAACCAATAGAGTATTTCGAATAATTCTTCAGTTCTATGATTGGTAGAAATAGCTCTTGCCAAGCTAAAAACAATGTTTTATGAACGTTTATATATACATACAAACTAGCGGCCCGCTCCGGCTTCGCACGGGTATAAAATGTACATATAAACCTTCCTCTTTAATTACTTTATCTATTAAAAAAAACCGCATTAACACCCGTTGCGTGGTTTTTAAGATTTAAGCATAAAAAGCGAAAAAGGAAGCGACCTTGTTTTATATGTACTATGTAGTGATAAATAAAATTGGAGACTGTAATATTAAAATACCCGCTTTTTTTAGTAAAAATGCATGTAGTCCTGCACGTGAATATATGTACGGTACATAATAAACCAAAATAACAATTTTTGTCAGTCTTTCTGTCTGTCTGTTTATTCCAGCTAATCTCGAAATCTTCCACTGCAAGGTAACTGATGTAATAAAGAGTAATTTAGGCTACTTTTATTTTAGACGACATTTTCTAGCTGGTGCTTCCAGTTTGGATAATGTGAACAACAAACAGTATCCATAGCTGGATACATTTGCCTCGTTGTTACCACATATGATTTCTTTAGCACCCTTCACAAACTGGCGAATAGAGAGACCGCTCTTCTCGTTGGCGTTGGGTGAACACCCCACAAAAATACTCACACTCAGGTAACTTTAAATAGTTATTACAATTTTCCGGAAAATGTTCACACAAATTTATACAAAAAAAAAAAAAAAAAACCGTAACACAGTATGAAAAAAATTGAGCTTTTACAGAAAATATTAAACACCGGCGGGAAAAAATGCGATAAACGGAAAGTGGAGCTTCGGTATACGTTACTTTATGGTTTCGATTAGACAATTAATGATTTTAAAATATAAAAAAAAACAGTTGTATAATTTAATTTTAGTATCCACCATCCGAAGTGAAAAAATTAAGTGAATTTTTTGCATTGAAGATATTAAAAAAAGGTGCTGATGACTAAAAACGGACAGCAGAATACATTTTTATTATATTTTTTTGAATGTTTTGTCTCCTTGTCATCCGACCGCGAATCATACTGAATCTTCTGAACCGTCAACTGATATCGTAACGAAATTTGTCATATAAATACTTTATGTTCCGAGTAAGGTTATATGGTAGATACGATATGAGATACGATTTATCGCGTTCACTAAAGGGATTCCTTTCGGAGAAGAGTAAAATTCAAAATGTAAATTAAGCTGTAATTCATTACCAGATTATCCTGTATTCTTTCCCAGTTTTATTTACTGTACTTTAAAAATTATAGATATAAAACTCAATTTAAGTGACTAAATAACTTAAAATACAAAATGTAAAGAAACATTTCGACATTTAGGTTATTTTACATGCACACATTTAAAATTTCACGCGACGTCCCCATGCCATGTACAGGCAGAGAGTATCGAGTGTGAAGAGAAAAAGGTTCTTTTGTGCGGCTGTTTGTTATTTATTTTAAGTTGTGGTTTGACAATGAATGGAAACGATAAAGTAGGTAACGTGTATTGAACTCCATTCTCCTTTTGTCGCATTTTTTTAATTTTAACCATAAAAAAAATAATAAAGGTTTCAAAATTTACCTACACAATAAACCTACGTAAACACAACTTTTAATTCATCAAAATTCGAAAGTATAAAAAACCATTCACCTGCTGTCAGTTACTCGAATGAGATGAAATGGAAGTTATCAAATTCACCTTGAAACTGATAAGAGATAACACTTGACATAACGTAAGGTGATCAAAAACAAAATCGGCCAAGTTCGAGTTGAATTTAGGGGAACAAAACAATTTTTAACAAAAACTATTTGAAGACCAACTCTTTTCAACAGACTCCAAAATAAAGGAGGTGATATTAGCCTATATGACAATGTCGACTGTATGTTTCTCTTTTTATGTTTATTATCTTCGACCAATAATAAACAAATGTTGAAGGTTCTTTTATGGGATTGCAGGTCAAGATTCGAAGGTCGTCCCATATCAATTCTAACCAGAAAATGGTTTTTGAGTTACACTTAATAATGCCGTCGAGGTGCTGGAGAATTTCTGCATTATTAAGTATTACTAAAAAACCACTTGTCATATGTTGTTAAAATTGATATGGGCATATTTACACCATTAACTACATTCCAAATGAAGAAGAATTAACAAAAAGCGACATGGTTATGATATTGGAATAAGTTTTTACACTTTTACTTTTTTATCAAAAACTGGCTTAAATTTGAATATTATGCTGCTTTAGGAAACAAAAAAATTGCATAAATAATCATAGGTATCAAATAAACATGTCGAACATTGAATAAGTTTAAATAGGAGTAACCGTAAAAAACATGCTTTTAAACGAATAAATATCATAATTGATTCATCCAATCAGTCTCACATTACAATACCAGGTTAATATGGAAACCCTGTGCTTTTTTAAAAGGCCATTGGAAAAACTTTTTTAATTTTGTTGTACTACCTTTCAATCCTGCTGAGAAACTATTCAACCCTCCTTGACCAAAAGCCCACAACAGAGAAAGACCAATTGGTGGTCGATTTTGGTAGGAATTTCTCAGGCTAACACTTTTCACTATGGATGACACACAAAACTCTGGATACTCAAATGCAAGCATCTGCAGAAGCAATCTGTATCCATTTACAGACTGACCTGTAAACAAAAAAATGTTTTAATACAAGATAGCTTTCATATATTTCATATCTTCCCCGTGTTGATCCAGGCTCCTTTGCAGAATAGGTAATCTGCCTTCCTGCTAGTAAGTGAAAAAAGGCGAGCATAGGCTTACCGTCACTAACACCATGACTTCTGACAAGGTGGTAGAATTTCGCAACGACTCGCCGGGATTGGTACCACCGTCTTAACAATTTCTGTTGCAATAACGTAAGTGCTTGTCTTAGACGTGTTCTGGTTCGAAGAATAAGGTAGTTGGTAAACTTACTTTTACTCGAGGCCTAACATTCTGACTTCAGGTTGGCAACGCAACAATACCACCTTCAGTGTCTCTAGGCGGCGTGAATTTCTTACTATCAGGAATTATGCTTGTTTGCCTTCCAGTATCATAAAAAATATGGGAAGCTCTTGAATCATAATTGTCAACATCCTGGAGTTAATCCCAAGAGAAAGTGCCATTCGAATATAGCTTCTTACTTTGGTGGTAAATAATTGATAGAACGACCTGGGGCCCTACCATGAACGCCTATAGCAGTATTATTTCCATCTTACTAAATGTACACCTTTATTGTCAACTTTATGGTATACGTCATAAGGTTGCCTTTCTCCAATGACAATAAGTATTATTGAAATAATACTGTTATAAGAAGCTTATGGTAACCCCCCAGATAAAATTCGTCTTATGATTTTAAAGGGGGGAAGACATTTGTGTGATGAACATTTAGATGTCTGCATTCCCGGGTTCGGTTGTTTACTAAATTTATTCTAATATCTATTTTAGTATTTCTGTGTATTAATATTGTTAACTAACAATCACAACACAAATTTAGAGGATATATTTATTTATATTTGGATAGGACATTATACAAGAATGAGAAAGGAGGGATAGGTGTATTTATATTATACTAGCGCACCGCCCCTGCTTCGAACGGGTGTAAAATATACATGTGAACCTTTCTATTCAATCACTTTATCTATTAAAAGAACCGCATCAAAATCCGTTGCGTAGTTTGATAGATTTAAGCATACAAATGGACATAGGGACAGAGGAAGCGACTGTGTTTTATACTATGTAGTTATAACTTATGTCTCATCTGAGATACTATTCGAAACAGGTGTTGTTGGAATTATTTTCAAAATCTGTTTAATAGGTTTATGGCAGCACTTAACATTTATTCTATCATTAAGTTACCAATTAAGACCAATTTAAAGATAACTGACGTCTCTGAGCGCGGCCGTTAGGAAGCCAATTCACTAAATTTACATCAATAATATTAAAATAATTTGTGTTAAAATATTATATACATACCTCGGCTCATATCATTAGCTAAGGCAGTGAGAGTTACATCAAAAAATAGTTGTGTGTTCGCTTTTCCAGCATCTTGTAGCACTTTCTCCAAAATAACTTTTATATCATTCGGTACTTCACTCAGTGGATAAGTAGGTCCATAGTTGGAGAAAGTGGGATCTTCAATATCTATTTGTGTTTTGGAATTTAAGAATGTAGCTACCTCCTTCAACCAAACTAGAGGGGCGTTGGAGAATCTAATTTTATTTGTTGATATAATGTTTGCTAGTTCTGTTGGGTCAATCTGTAAAACAAAATTATTGTTTAAATTAATTATTAGATGCCTCTGTCTTCAAGAGGTCCGGCATCGCACTTGACTTCTGGAGGTCCCGGGTTCGATTCTGAGGTCGACAACAAAAATAATTAGAAAATGTATATTTTCCATTAGGCTTGCCACCTATCACATTGACTTAGTGTCTTCGGCGTGTCATGGGTGCCCTAGTTATGGTTCTGCCATCCTCTTCGGGGATATGGGCGTAAAGATACTTTCTTTATTTTCTTTTATTAAATAATAATGAGTCATTTTCAAATTCTTTGGACCTGTGATGAAATTGACTTGTCCTCAAAATTTAGACAAAAAAATAATACTGATAAATATATTAATTCTTAATAATTCAAGTTCTATTTTGCAGAACAATAATTATATTTAGAATCGTTAATGAATACCTTTTTAGTAATACATAATGCCAATTTTATAAAACTTTTTAAACTGTTGATTTTCTGTCTCCATACAAAAAAAATGTCCGCTCATCCCTTTGCAACTTTAGCCACAATTTACATGTGTTATTTTAATGTTTTTAATTACGCTTAATTGCCTAAATCCCTCTTACTTACTAAGATTATTATATATGATTTATTTAATAACAAATCGTTATAGAACATGAAACTGTAGCAAACTAATTTGATGGTCCAGCAAATTAACCATTTGATAAGAAACTGTTTTGTAACGTAATATCAAGATGATTTTCTTTAAATTTTGAACTCAATCTAATGCGATGATGTTGGCAGAACTGA
The DNA here is from genome assembly GCA_002245505.1 of Calephelis nemesis. Taxonomy (NCBI): domain Eukaryota; kingdom Metazoa; phylum Arthropoda; class Insecta; order Lepidoptera; family Riodinidae; genus Calephelis; species Calephelis nemesis. Next base: position 39,277 of record NJDD01000731.1, read on the forward strand.
CTCGATTCTGATTGGCTAATAAATATTGTTATGGCATGTGTTAGAGATAATGAATATTTTAGTGCGCTTGTCCGCGGTGAAAAGCTGTTTTACAGTTTGGTTATCAAAAAGAATTTTGCGATTTGTCGGTAAGTAATAATTATTATACTTATGTGATTTATATGAGCCATTCATAATACATTGATCTAGTCATTTTGCTATAAATACCAAGTTATTCCTTCTGTTGTCGTCCGTAAAAACAAATATAGATTTGTTTTTGTTTACAGTTTGGTAACAATTCGTTACAGTTTGGTAACAATTCGTTACAGTTTGGTAACAATTCGTTACAGTTTGGTAACAATTGGTTACATTACAAAACTGTTCTGGACAAAGCTAGGTGTACAATAAGTATTAACCGACTTTTTCGATTGCAAAAAGTATGCTTTTGAACAAATTCTGTCCTACGTCTTTTGGAAATTCAAGAATAAAATGTGTTTTTGATACAAGACGGTCAACGAATCGTGCTAATTTCTAAGGTCATCGGTTTTTTTATTAAAAATCTTAAAAGAACCACGCCGATACAAAACTGAAATAAATAAATTTAAACAGAAGTTAACATTACTGAAGCAAATCCAACTGCAGATGGTGAATGCACGCTATTTGTGGACGTAGTATCTTCCGGGAGCTACTCCAAACACCAACCAAGAAGATTTAACATACAAATTGATATAAATAATTACTGTTTGTTGAAAATACCATTTTTATGAAAATGGATAACTATCTCAAAAAGTGTGATAATATTTTTTGGATGTTGTGCACTAAGCTTTAAAATTACAAATTTTAAGGTTACTTTGGTCCATTTTACTACAATTTTGCTGCAATAGTTTTGTAACAACAATTTGCTAACGACCCAACAAATTTGAAAATGACTCTAATCTTTATAAAGTATTTTCAAAAGATACAATATACACAAAAAAGATACTAGATAAAGATAAAAGTCTAAACTTTATTGGTGAAAAAATCGTACGTCTAAGAAACTATGATTTCATTTTTGACATTTCTGCTAATAATAAATAATAGTTTTAACTAAACATGACGCTTTTACATATATCTGAACAAAAAAGTAAAAAAATATTTTCTATAAGTTCAATAAAAAAAACAGTAAATAAGAAAAAATAAATATACTACGTAAAAAGATGCGGGCTGCTAGTTGCTACGATTCGCTTTTAAACGATAAACTATTTCTAATTATTTGTTCATTTTTTGTTCAGTTAGATATAAAAGGGGCCGTTCAAGTATTACGTAAGCAGATTTATTACAATCATTTACCCCCCCATCCCCCTTGTCAGCAAAAGTAAGCAAAGCTCTAACCCCCTCCCCCAATGCTTACATAAACATTTGTTAATAAATTTATTGTTTTTTTTTAATAATATAATACTTTCCCTACTCGGGTCTAAATGTATGCATTATTTGCGGGAATTCAAGAAAACGCGTTTCGTTTTCTAGCAAAGACATTGTGAGGGTTGACATTCGCTTAGAAAAGTAAGTTAAACTGCCGATGACGTAATCATCATCTAGACTCCCCTACCCCCCATGTCATTCAAAATAAGCAAAGCAAAGACCC
>NJDD01000731.1:40887-64073 GCA_002245505.1 Calephelis nemesis
CCCATATTGCTCACGTAATACTTGAACGGCCCCAAAGCGTCGTTTTTAGTTCTTTAACTATCATTTAAACTTGATTTTTCAGTCTTTATCGGTGACACTGGGCTTTTTAGTAGGTACATTATATTAAATTTAAAAATTAATCTTTTTAGCAACTTTGTTGATATCTACGTATCTCTGTAATGGAATCTTAGAATGTTTTTTTCACCAACTTTAAAAGGTCGGAATAAGTTATAATTTCGTATCGAGGTGCGAGATAACACAAAAAATACAAAGAAAGTACATTATCATTTTCATAATCCTCAGGACCGGAAGGATTGCTCTTGAATTTCGATTTTATGCGAATTGCAATCTGATTTGTGTCATGTTACATTCTTGAATACAACACTAGCGAATTATTAACATTTATTCCCTAAAAAAAATTAACGAATTCGATAAACCTAATATTTAATCGTTTATTAAAACCTAACTGCTAATAATGTGTTAGTATTGAATTCAATAGAAAAAAAGAGTTCAATTTCCAATTTTTATGAAATCGAAATCTAAGTGTAACTTTACCGACGCTAAACCGAAAATATTAGACACGGTGAGCTAACTTTTAAAAGTTCTTTACAAAAACGTATAGGTAAATTTCAGGTTGAGTCACTAAAACGCTTTTATGGTAATTAATATAAGTTTAAAATAATGCATTACTTGCGAAGGTCATCATCATCCAAATTATTTAATTTTAAACAAAATTGGCCTTGACATCATTTCATGTATAACTTAAGACATGTCATAAGTTTTAAAAGAACTGCAAGACAAATTAATAAATACAAGTAATCCCAGGTTCTATTTTTTGGTTCAACTCGAAATGTGTTTGCTCAATTTTCAAATGAAAACAATATTGCCTGGGATTGGAAAGTATATTTCCCGTCATTTTGATAACAGCAGCTGACAACATACTCTTACTTTCCAAAAGTATTACATTATTTTCTCAAAGTTTGTGGTCACTCTACGGAACAATGAACGTCTTCTCAAACATGTTTAAGAAACATTATTTAGTAAAAACTCATGAATTGAATTATGTAACTAACGAAAAATTAATGAAACTAGATGTTGTAGGTATTGAATGTAACTACATTTTAATTTTTTTTGGGTAATTGTGTGCTGTGGTCAAAATTTAACCTATGTCATTTTTTGGACTACAGCATTATGTACTAACAATTCTAGATATAATAATAAGAATATCAACAATAAATATTTTAAATGAAATTTATAAAAACCCAAATAAAGAGTAATTAATTAAATTTATACCTATTGTAAAATTTAACACAGCTGCATCAAATTTAATGCATTGAAAACTACTAGGAAAAAAATCAGTGGGACAGTTTAAAAGGCCCTAAGGTACATCACATTTATTTTCATTTTATACTTTTTAAATAGTAATACTAGTAAATTGTTACAAATAATCAAGATATCGTTGAAATTATAAGTTGTTTGGAACATTGACATGACGTGGAAAGTATGAATAATAGCAGTGTTATAAACTTTTCTTATAGGACCTTGCCTTGAATTATTCATAAATCTAAATAACTAGATTAAAATATGTATAAAATAATATTCAACTGAAATTTAACAAATCACTAGTATTATAAAATTTCCCCTAATATATATAGACAAAGCTAAAGAATTTTCAAAATTTTTGTTTTGACATCCAGTAAGATCAGGGGAAATAAAAGTGTAAGCGACTTAACAGAATTTTCAAGTAGGAGATATGTGTACAAATACAGAATATTTTTCACATACCACAAAAAACTTAGGAATACTTTTGTTATAGATTCTTATTAAATAGATTTTTTGTTTCATCAAAATTAATTTTGGTTATGATTTTTTTGCATAAAGGTAGTTTAAATAAGAAAGAGGCATCAGCTGACAGATAGCAGCATTTGACCACCTTGTTGGTCAAGTGGGTTGCATACATGCCTAACTACATCTACCAACCGCGACTCTCGGGTCCGATGAGAAGATCTGGTGAAAGAAACTTAGTGGGCTTGTCTTTTTTTAATACTGAGAGTAACATTATATTATAAACTAGATAAAAAAAAACAAATTACAATCTAATTTTAACTTAAATAAAAAATTAGACAAATTACATTACAAATTGCAGTGCAAGTTGTGAGAGAGAAAGTTCTTATGAAGAGAAAAATGAAGAAAATCAATGTGTAAATGGGAAAACTATAAGGTATGGTTTTTCTATTATTTAACTGTTAGTAGCTGTTAAGGTAGCTGGTATTCAGCTTCTCATTAGAATCTCAATAGAATCACAATTAGAATCTTTTTAAGAAAAGATTCTAATGAGATTCTAATTAAACAAAAACTGTAAGTTTATTTTCATAAAATATTTTTAGATAAGACAGGACGTCTTCTGGGTAGTTAGCTAGGTAGATATAAATTAATGTTTTGATATAAACATAATACACATAATTTATTTTGACAATAGGATCTATTACTGACAGAAAATTTGATAATTTCTACAAATTGAAACATACATAATCAACAAAATACGGGCAAAGGCTGTCATGCCTCATCATTCTATTGTGATATGCATAAATACTAATAATAATGAAAATTACAAAACTTACAGCCTCAAATGCTCCCTCCAGGGTTTTCGGTGGTTTGGGTTTAGGTGGTTCTGATTTTTTGTCCTGCTTTTTAGTTTTCTTATCCCCATCCTTCTTTTTATCCTTATTTGATTTCTTTGTGTCATCAATTTCCATGCCTGCATAGAAAGACTTTTGTTGTGATTGTGGTACTGGAAGAAACATACAATTAAAGTTTGATATTATGATGATGAATTAAACTCTTGCATCACACAATATAACTGAATTTATTTTTCATATGTGAGTAATCACTAAACAAGTATATGTGTCTCTTGATGATAAGAGATGACCATGGCATATAGACACCATATGTAAATTGGCAGTGTGTCAAGTCCTATGACCAGGATCTTACAATAACTGTGCAAGTCTACCCTCTGGAGAGGAAAATGATAATGTCATGATGGCAACAGGAATAGGTAAGTCAAAAAGCAGCGCTGGACAGAAATCTAAAAGGAAAATTAGGAACAGATAGCAAATCAATCCAATATGCTCTAGGAAGTGACAACATAAACTGTCATTTTACATAGAAATAGGAACATTTAACATACTTATTCTACAATGGGTTGAAGGACATAGTGGATCATTAGAAAATGATGCCATTAACAAAATAGCAAAAAGGGATACAATCCAATAATTCCAGTACCTTTTAATCAGCCCAGGGGGGTTACCATAAGCTCTTAAAACAGTATTATTTCAATAATACTAATTGTCATCAGAGAAAGACAACCTTATGACGTATATCATAAAGTTGCTTATAAAGACGGACATTTAGCAAGATGGAAATAAAACTGTTAAAAGCATTCATGGTAGGGCCCCTGGTCCTGGATTAGGAAAGATATACACATTAAACACAAGAGAACATGGAAAAAGCTCCCAGAGTTACAACAAACTTAGGAAGCCTTCCCAGAAATAAACAGGTAGCTTAGAAAGAAACTACTAAAACTGGTAAGTATTTTAACAGGCCCTTTCTCATTGAACATACGCCTTCACAAATTTGGAGTCACCAAAATGCACAGAGAAAGAAGAAAGACTACATCACATAATAGTGCACAGCTAAGCTGAGGCAAAACAATGGGTTCAGCACCTGGGTGACCTGGGTGCTGATTATGTATCTCAGTTGCCAAATTAAAATTGAAAAGTGTACATCAAATAGCTGTATTTTGAGTTGGCAACTGAGATACATAATCAGCACCCTGGAGATAAATATAGGTAACTTGTAGAGTTTGCTCTTTGTAGGAGAGAAATGGGATAATTGGAATAGTATCCATGATGCAAACTCACAATGAAGAATCACTAAAAGTGATTGAAAAAAAGAATAGGTAAATTAGTGGATAAGGCTTGTTGCCCAGTACTTTCTATTTTATACTTAATTAACTCTCCCTAAAACAATATCACAAACAAAATGTTGACTTATGGATACTAAATAAGATGCAGAACATGAAAGATACATGAATTGGTTTCTGTCTAGGGGTTCATTATAAATCTGTATTTTTTAAAACACAACTGAATGCTATCAAATTCTTTACATAATTTATATCTCTTTAAAATATTTGTATTTTTTATTATAAGTTTGATAACAAGGTACTGCCAATTAAAGAGATGGAGACATTTGTTTTACTATAATTTCACAATTTCAACTACTTAGAGAACATTTATGAAACAATACTTAAAATAATCTATCTAATATTATTAAGTATGGAATATTAGTTTACTGCAAGTTCAAATATTCATTCGTAATTAAAACTATTCCTATATTTTTAAAATTAGCCATATCTATTCATTTAAATTTGTTTTTATACATTTATTTTAATCATATTTATATACATTAGGTTTATTCTAGTATCTATACAAGTATTTCTATGTAGCAGTATAATTGTTGACTAACATTCATCTCACTGGCATATAGTTTGCTTACTTTGGAGTAAGATTTAATTTGTTTAATATCATCAGGGATATTTACTTTTACACATCGAGTAAACATAGTTCTAAACATAGTTCTAAACAATACATACATTTATTTTTTTTATAACTTTTTTGAACACAAAATTTTTATTTAACAAAGCAAAAGCGGACATAAGGCAAGCTTAATTCTAACTACAAAATATTCTTCTACCTAACACAAATGAACTCACATTTTATAAGACAGCTTAGGTACATGTTTAAAAGTGCATCTTTAGTAAAACCTCTTTATTATTGAGGTTTAAAGCAAAACATGTTTATTGGTACAAAAATATTAAACAAACTAGAAGATGAGTGTTAGTAACAAATATACAATGAAACACAGCCCAGTAATGACAAAGTTGAATGAAGAAATTAAAAAAATATATTTACTGGGACACAATTGGAACCTAAAACGTTATCATCTTCTTAAATGATCAGGATTTTGATACTTAAAGCACAGGTTCAAAAAAAATTCTTATCAAAATGGGCTAGGTAGTGTTATTTTAAATAAATAAAAACTGTTGTTCAATTCAATTAATCTGAGCACTGCGGCGAAGCCGACGGCTATTCTAGGTGTTAATTAAATATATTGTATGTTTTCATGAGGGTAATTAATAAAAACGATTGCAGACATACCGACGTTTTCAAGTTCCGACCCATTTTTACTTGGGTTTTTTTCAATTATAGTCTTCAATTTACCATTTTGGGATTTTTTATTTTTACCAACGACTTCCCATTGACCACTGTACATGTTTAATATGTATTTAACAGTTTTAAAGTTAAAAAACTTTCGTAAATATTGAGAAAAACGACTGAACGGTGAACACACGTCAAAAACAAAGCAAAACGTCAAAATGAAAGTGACTTGATTTTGAAAGCAATGCAGCTTGTCATTGGTCAATAAATTCCACTTCGTCAAAACGTGGCATTGCGTTTGTGCAATGTTGCATCTGAAATAAAATTATAAAATATTATTTTATTGATATAATTACAAAAACAAACAAATTACAAAAACAACAACAATTACTTTCAATTAAAAGTATTATTCATTTATTGTGTTTTTTAACAATTTTGTTTTCATTGATATCATCAAAAAAATGACGGGTTTTACTAGTTACATACAAGTTCCATATTTACTGCTTTCATATTTTTTTATGATTGAAATTGTATAATCCAAAAATTTAATATACATCCCTATTCCCCGTCGTCATCGCATCTCGCCGCGACATAAATTTTATTTATTACTTTTTAGTTATTGTAAGAAGAAGACTCCTAAAAAGAGAGAAAGTGAGTCAATAACAGACTGCAGAGTTAATAGAAAAATAGTACTTTTATTTTTGCTACACAAAAAAAATCAATAGCTGTTAATGTCAAGCGAGATGAAGTTCGCCGGTTTCCGTTCTTCACTTCTTACGAATGTACGCTAGTACATGCACACATTTTTTTTATGTTGCCCGATACGGAGATCTCAAGAAGTCAATTCCAACCGCGGACCGCTAGACCAAAGAGGCGATGAGTGTGTTGTGTAATTCCTCGCTGCTGCTAAATTTCACAAAATGAGCTTGATTAAAGTGCCTACCACTTTACCCAAAACCCGAATGTGACATTCATTAACGACTAATGACTATTATACATGAAATTTAAGAAATGAATTGAAAATTAATGACAAGAAAAATAGTTTATTGATTCGAGCGACGTGGCAGCATGATCTAAAGGTCTTAGCCGACCCCAGAAAGGGCACACTAACTTAAAAAAAACTTGGCGGCATGGCTAAAAGGTCTTAGCCAGCCCCAGAAAGGGACAAACTAAACAAAAAAAACATAAAAAAAAACGAAATATGACACTGACATTTGACAGTTAACGTCAAGCGCAGTTTATTTTCTGAATTCGATTGTTGGATGGAGTCAGCTGCTGTATCCCTTTGAATATTATTGAGATTACAGAAAGAGAGTGAAGACAAATTCTTCTTAAGTGACATTTTTAAATATTGTTGTACTTTATTCCTGACGAAGCTATTGCATTGTGGATTTTTATTTAACAAGTGAATGTAAAATGGAGGAGAAGTTATTGTTGGACGATATATCTAGCACTTTGAGAGAAAGAGTGTTTTTTGCAGCCAGAGATGGGATGTCCCTGACACTCTATGCTTTGCTGTACGAAAAGAATAAGGATGATATTGACGATCTTCTAAATAGCGTAAGTTTTTATCAGAAATGTCATCAGCTGCTAACTCATGTTCGTCTATTTTTATCACAATAATTCAAAGTTACCTTTTGCGTATCTTTGTGCGTTGTTCAATTATTCTTTACGAGATTGCGTATTTATCAATTTGCGAATTAAAAATAATGATTTGCAAGTCACTTTGATATTGCTATCAAAAAGTAAACATGGCATAGCTCTAACCATGATATTCAATTATACCTTAAATTCTAATTAATTTGTTAACGACTTTCATCATACCAAGAAATTTTTCTAATGACATTGACCTCTTCTAACACACTTGTATACATTTCATGAATAAATTAACCTTGTCTGTGCAATGTAGAATAGATTAACAGATTTTTTAAAATCAGCTGATGCAAGTGTGGTGCCTTAATTTTATAAAAACTGATTTTTGTGTGTTTAATATCAGAATCATTTATTGCAGAATTAATTATTTAGTAGATTTTTAAATATTTATTTAAAATATTTAGTAGAAATAAGTTACATTAATTGCTTGCAAAAAATATTTATTTAAATTGCTGATAGCATATAATGTAATATCATAGTCATATTATGAGTTTTAAACAATTTTTCCTGTCTTTTCGATATGTATTGTGTCATATTCAAATATGATACTGTACTATCTACATTTTTTTTATTTAAACTTAATTCACAAAGAAGTAGAGAGGTCTAAACTCGATACCTTATAGCATTTTATACCAGTCAACTTCAAGCATTGTTAAAGATTGATTACAATGGGGATGCATAAATCACAAAGCAAATATTAAATTTTACATAACATTTAAACAAAGATTTAATATAATAAATAATAATATTACAAATAAACATTCAAATTACAAATGATTGAAAATCCAACAAGAAAGAAATGTCTAAGTAAATTAGTTTTTGTTAAATAGGTATTATTCAATTGTGTCAATATTCTATTTTATCCAGTATTATGCTTGAGATGGATTTACACATGCTATTAGTTAAATTTAACCGACACACTTATTTGAGCACCATTTTAAAAAATAAATGTAATATAAATACACCTACATAAATACAAATTATTATTTTTTTCAATTTAAGCATGATTTTTTTGATGTCAGTGAATCATTAAACTTTGAATACTATTGTCAACATATTTTTTTTAAATTAAATACTTATTATATATATACTAATAAGTTATTTTTACACAGTCAGAGATAATTCATATCAGTTAAAAGTATTATAATATCTACCTAATAGAAAATATTACCTATCATATTTAATTTTTTTTTCTTGTGTATCCCTGTCAGATATTATAGTTTTAAAGTGTGTAAACTACTTGACCAATAAGGTCATAAACTTAAAAAAAACATATCTTAAGTAACTACTGTGTTATACATCTGCATTGCAGCATCTAATGAAAAGATGTGAGTAAATGTTAAACTTGTTCTACCTTGCGTTATCTATCAACTTTTGAAGTAGTATTTAAGTAAGGAAAAAGTATCTTCACATCCAAATTCCCGAAGGTTTGGGCAGAGGCACAACCAGGGCACTCACTACTAGCTGAAGACACTAAGTCCTACTTTGTGATTGGTGACAAACCTATCACTAACCGGGTGCATATCTAATACCGGGCAATGTTATTATTTCTGAAAATCGAAAATATACATTTTCTCGAACAAACATGCTAGAAGTCAAGTCTGACACCGAACTGCTAGACCACAGAGGCGATAATTATTTAGTTGTATTATCATAGTGTGCTAATACTGAAAAGCAAAAGCAATTGGATGGTCAATTTCATTACTTTCCAATTAATTGCTTATTAAAATACCTAGTTCTAAATGAGCATGAGCATTTAACCCATGTTTCTATTAATTGTGTTATACTTGTTAGTATAAAACTAAGAATGCTTGCCTCTTGTGAGCTGCTTGGTGGTAGTTTGCCTATATACTTTAAACGAGCCCAGATTCGAGATTGGGTGATGTGGATGAAAAGAATTCATCTGTGAGTCACAAATGTCACACAAAAATGACAAAAAATATAAAACCTTTTTGATATTGAGTACCTAGCTTTAGAATGTTCAACATAAATTTTTAATTTTTGTGACAAGGTGCTGGTTTGCTGAAAGTTTTGTTATTCATGTTCTTCCTTAGATTGACCTAGTTTGGAAGAGATGATAGTTTACTATATATGAAACAACAAAAAAAATTGAAGAGTTTTTAATAAATTGTGAATTTGTAACAAACTAGTATTTTTTTTTTTTAATTTTATAAAATTTGTACACCTATTTGGTATTTGGTATGTAAAAAACAAATATTCAGCAAATATATTGTTTTATTGCAATTCAAAGATTTATGCAGATGCATACAATTTCAGTTCCTTATTATGCCAAACCAGAACAGTTTCCGCGAATGTTGTAAAAATAGCATTGAATGTCATTGACATGTTTACTCAGTCTAATTATAACTGTGTTTGTTGTGAAACATAATAAAGTGCAGACATTATTTTATTGAATATTTTCAATTTTTTGTTTTTGTTGTTTAATATTAAAAAGATGCAGAGACATTGTAAATTAACATTATCCATTGTAGGTATGTCATAGATTGGTGGTCAGTTTTTAAATCACCTAGACCATTTTTACTTAATTTCCAATTGCAAAATGTTCCTTCGGTCTAACTCTGCTCACATAAAATAATTGTTTATGTAATTCAAATCTTGAAATGTCCAAAAATAACCGTTTTAAATATTAACCTACTTTTTTGATAATGTTCAGCATTCTTGCTTTTGTGTCAAAAATATGGTATGTTGTATCAAAGTAGTTTATTATTTGTTTTATTGTCTAAGGTATTGAGTTCAACCTACTTATTAGTCAGCAATTGCAACTTCCATATTGCAAAAGGAATGGCCTCTTTCAATTTTAAAATTTTTTTTTAAATATAAATCTGTTGCAAATACATATTATACACAGAATTTATAACATAAATGTTTTATTATCTCTGTTGTCTAGAAGCCCACTGTTGACATCAGCTACGTGAGGTCCCAGGTTTGTTCCCCGGGTAGACAACTCAAGACTAACAATAACAATGTGACCCATAGTTGGATATATAAGCAGTTGCCATGAAACTTCTTAATTTGTAGAAATAAAATATTAACTCTGTTGGTATTAAAACAAAAGTACTTTTGAAAAAAAAACTACCATTGGGTAGTCAAGGCAGCCTTTGTAATTTAATGATTTAGATAATGATTTGTTCAATATATTCCAGGATGTATGCTGTGATGGAGTGAAATGTACACCATTAATAGCTGCAGCAAGGCACGGACGTGAGGCTGCAGTGCGGATATTGTTAGAGAAGTTCAGGCCTCCAGTCCGACTCGAAACTGAAGGGACAGTCAAGTTTGATGAATATGTCATTGAAGGTAAATTTTTATTTCTATATGCTGTTATTTGGTATTTTTAGTCCCGTACCTCTTAATCCACAGGTTAAAGTTTTCATTCTTTAATCCAAATTAAAATCTTACTGTCAAGCAAACAGATAAAGAAAGAGCTATAACTAGTGAATTCGTTTTATACATAGTTATATCTTGTTCTGTTACACATATTGTGAATAAGTTTCTCTCTTTCTTTTCTACTAGAAAAGAAACTGTATTGCAGAAATAGTTTGTTTTGAATCTTGTAACTTAAACTTGACCCAATTGTTATATGCATTTAAGCAGAAAATTGGCACTAACAGTTGGTTCTTGTAAGAATACATTACTATCAAATTGTACTAATTTCATAACTAGTATATTATTATGTTATAAAGTAACAAATTATCATTTTCTTGTTTAAGATAGTCTTCAAACAGTAATAATTTTTCTTTAACACTTACAAGAACTAGTATATTGAAATGATTACTAATACTGCGTATCTGAACTTGCTAGTGTGACTAACATTTTACAATTTACCTTCAAGGTGGGCATCATCAACTGATTGTGTTGAAAGATATATGTTTGGATGAGAATGCATGATTAACTAAATGACATTTCAAATCCAACATGGCGGACTCTCTAAAATGGCGGTTTAATGTTTTTTTTATTATACACACCCTTAACCATTACCAATATCACTCATGACCAATACCATAAAATCAATAACAAAGTTTTATTTATTCTGAAATATAAAACATTACCCTAAATTCAATATGGCAGCTTGTTTATACATTATTATTTTTAATCCTCGACGGAAAAGGAGGAGTGTTATGAGTTTGACGTCTCTCCCTGTTTCTGTCTGTTTGGGCATCATATTTTTTTAACGGATTTTGATGTGGATTCTTTCGATTGAAAGCTGACGCGATCGAAATGGTTCTTACTTTTTAGCTACATAACATATACACGTTATGACGGGGGCTATCCTTGTAATACCCCTCTTTTTTGTAAGGTGTTAGAAATAAAAAGAACTAGGCAAATATAAAGCTCCAGAGCGTTTATCATTATATGACAATAAAATGTTGATGTTGAAAAATCAGTGATGTTAAAAAAATTTTCGCCTTTAGTCATCCAATTTTATAAACTATAATAACTTAATAGGTCAAATTACCTTCGACGATACAGAAAGATATAAGGAAATTAATATATAAGTATTTTTACGCCCATATCCCCGAAGGGGTAGGCAGAGCCACAACCAGGATATCCACGATTAGCCGAAGATACTAAGTACCACAATGTGATAGGTGAATCTGCAACCGGGCACATATCCAACCCCGAGCAACGTTTTTTTATTAGACAATTGCAAAAACCCAAATTTCTTTTTGTTGTTTCCGAGCCCGGGAACTCATGCAGTCAAGTCCAACAATTGAAACGCTAGACCTTATAGGCGATATATATTTCGCCTTAATTCGGGCATTCTGGGAATGCAATTGTGCTGTGAAATTCCCGTAAAAGCGGCAATTACCCGTGACATGGTAACCCCACTCGCACACCCCACAAAGACATTTCCTCGAACGTCACCACTAAGAACGATGACTTTACGTGTCCGAAATTTCGAGCGCGTGGTGTCTTATTTATAGATATCGGTTTGTACACAAAGAAACCAAACGGTCTGCTACATTTCACTAAGTCGTCCCCGCGTTTGGACCGTTTCCAGCTTTGTTACTGCATATGATTTATAACAATTCCTCATATCACAATTATAAACTCATACCCTGGTCTACTCATGTCCGTGGGGGTCATTGGTTCTCTGAAGTTATTTGTCATTGGCACTTGATAATCTTTGCATACTATGATAATTTAAATGTTAGATATAGGTATTATGAACGTATGAGCTATACTTCAATTTTAAAAATTATTTAATATTATTATATATTGAACTATACTTCAATTTTAATATCGTGACATCTAAGGCCCGGCTGCAATAATCAACGAAACGTATTCAGTAAGATTAACCATTCGTGGTTTTGCTCAAAAGCAACGGAGCGTTCCTCATAGTTTCGAAAAATGTTCAGAGTTAATTGTCGAAACAGGCAACCGTTGTTAGCAATCTAACTAATCGTACAAAATACTACCATCTATAATCAAAACGACTCGTTTCTTGAATATAGGATCTGAGCATAAGTAAGCTGTTAAATATATATTACTAAGTAAGTCTAGAAGTGCTGAAACAATTGCCATAAAATTTGTATAGGACCACCTTGCAGGAATCTATAAATAAAAATGATTTTAGTCTCATTACTCTGTAGAAAGTGATATGTTGTCTAACGTGACGAAAATTTAAAAAAATACAACAACGCACTACAAAACCTACATGTAATTTTGCTAAGAATAATCTCGATCACGTTACCTTTCAACCAAAAAAATCCGCATCGAAATCGGAACATCCATTCAAAATTTAAAATGCCACAGACAGACAGACTCTTGCCTGTTGAAAATTGAGTGTTAATTCATAATTAGTCGATTAAAAAACTTTTGTATTAGGTCAGTAAGACGTTCTTTATTTAGAGTGTTTTTTTTTTTGTAATTCCCACTAACAAAATATGAGACTTGCTAAATTTTTCCAACGCGTCACAGAATAAAGATTAAAAACAATACTGATTCGGTTTTGTAGAAGAGTGCTCGGCGCAGATTAGTGGGGTTACACTTGAATCTCGATATATTGGCTATTGCAATGCTAGTATTTTTTTATACATGAGTTTAAAATGACACAAATCCGATTCCAATTTTATGAAATCGAGATTCCAGAGTAACCCTACATGCCGGATAAATTCCCATCACTTGTTTAGTCGGAACCCGGCTATCATCAGTTTTGAATAAGTTCGAGGATTTTACCCTCTTTTGAATAGTAAAGGCAGGGTTTTAATTCAGCCTAGGCGATGCGATCATTGACAAATGAACGTTGAATGAATGAATGAATACACTTTATTATGCACCAAAATTTACAAAAAAAAATACACACTTTTTCACTTATAATTCGTTTCAACGTTCGTTCAACGTTCTTACTCATGTTAGGTTTGTCATTGGTTCTTTGAAGTTTCGTATAAATAAAATGCGTAATTCTCATACAAAACTTCCACGCTGTATGTATTACTGTGACGTCATGTTTATTTTGATGTCTTAACATCGGAGTTGTTCTATTTTTTGATTTGATAATTTCACCTATTTTGTTTTTTTTAGGTTATACTTTAACAATCTTTATCTAATTGCGACTGTCTTAAAATTTTTGAAATTACAGTGATGCGCAGAAAAATGACAGTTGCCTTTAGCTCTGAATGAATAATTTTAAGGAGTTACTTTTTGATTTTAATTTCACCCATTTTGTTTTACTTTACATTAGACTTAAGCAATCTTAACCTAATTGCCACTGCCTTCAAATTTTTGAAATTATAGTGATGCGCAGAAAAAATAAAGCTGCGCTTAACTCTGAATTGATAATTTAAAGGACTTATTTTTTTTTTGATTTGATAATTTTACCCATTTTGTTTTTTTAGGTTAGACTCAAGTCATTGCGACTGTCTTTAATTTTTTGAAATTATAGTAATGCGCAAAAAAATGACAGTTGCGCTTAGCTCTGAATGAATAATTTAAGGAAACATAGAAACTATTTTAGGAGGAAGAAAAAAATGTGAGATTAAATACGTGAAATATTTTCTTTTCTGTAATTTCATCTTTAGACATCTCAGGGTTGTCATCTTTGCGATGCACAGTTTCCGGTGGCGCCCCGAGTTTTTGACAACTCTGTGAACTAGCTGTAGATAAATCTACAGCTCATTACAAAAAGTTAGAATCCCAGAGCTAAGAAGTTTTACTCCGAAGTTTACGTTGATGCAGGCGGGAGAGTACGGGGTAGTAGTAAAAAATCAAACTAAAACCACCACGTTATATTATTTTGTTATTAATTATTTAGTGAGTTTTTAAATTAATCGGGTCTATTCCCTCAGTGCAATATGAGCCTTAAGGTTCAAGTTTGCTTACGTTTTCTACGTCAGCGAGTCTCCTGTACGTTAGTAGATACGATTACTTAATCTGTGACTAAAATAAACAAATTATACACGTGTGTAATTGGTGCTTGTAGTCGACCTTGTCTCCGTCGGAAATCAAACCCGAGCCTCGTGGATTGTCAGTGGCTTTAGATTTTAAGCTAACTCTTAGATCATCGACCCGGTAGTTATAAAATGTGTGCCATTAAAAGCGCGGTCAATGCAATCCCTATGGAATAGACGAGCAAGCACGTAACTCATTGTTCACGATAATTTTCTAGTTTTAGCTTGAACTGCTAATTATTAGAACATAGCGACTTTGCATTCTATTTGGTAGCTCGGTGGCAGGAAACTCATCCGCCATTGTCACCATTGAATTTTGAAATTACTTATCCTTGGAACCCTATCATGAACATATTTCGATTTCGAGTAGTTACGTCGAATATTCGCTCTCGATAAAAATATGCAAACTACCAGGAGCGCGATATTGTTAAACTACTTCTCAAAACTGTGAAATTCCTTATAGTAGTCACTCGGGTAATATAATATAATTGACCGCCTCGTTAGTCAAAGCTCGTACACTTCTTAATTCACCGAGCAACCTCGAGGCTCGGGTTCGATTCCCGATGAAGGCAGGCAGGGTGTAATGAACATTTAGATGCCAAGCCCTTAGAGTTCCTTGCCCTATCTTCTCAGTGTGTGGCCGCATTTCGATCCTGTTGTAGTTTAGTTAGTATATTTTAGACTCGTCACAAGTAGGTACCTCATGTAAAGTCTAAGTGAAATAAAAGAATTTCTATTTTATGTATTAGAATCGTTGACTAACATCCATAACACATGCATATCATTTACTTACTTTAAGATTAGATTCAATTTGTGTAAATTGTCCGCTGATGTTTATTTATTTATTTATTGTTAAACATTATACTTTTTGCCTAGCGTATCTTTGTAATTGTTGACCTACAAAACGATTTCCTTAGAATGGATATGTTGGGTCATTGTTTATTATTTTAAACTGTTGTGACCTTAGCTTGGGTAGGTTTTCCTAAATACCAACTAGCTCTTTTGGGTTCTATTAATTAGTATCTGATAAACTCGTCAGTGATATTCACCTGCTTTATTTATTTAGTATTTTGGCACTAGCATTAATCAAGTTGAAATTTAAATCAAGTTATCCAATTTAACAAAGTCGAGTTTAAATTTTTATAAATTTTAAAGAAAGAAAAAATTTCGCCCCAGACAGGATTTGAACCTGTAACCTTTCGTCTCAAGCCGACGAATGCTCTAACCAATTGAGCTACTGAGGATTCAAGTCCCGTGGCGAAATTTTTAATTCCTTTCTAACCCGTTAACGCGGGTAGTTAAATTTAAGTTAAGTTTAAGTTCGAGTTTAAATTATTCAAATTAGTCATAAGTCGTCAAAAAAATCATGTCAGATTCTTGAGTAAAGCGGTGGCCTCATTACTCAAGCTTATTTAATGAAATTTGGGGGCAACGAGGAAGTACAAGACACACTAATTTCTTAACGATTGTTTCATTTGTACACTTTCACTGAGCAAAATTGTACAAAATGGCACTAAAACTGACTAATTTCATTCATTATAAACACGATATTTAATAATTACGAAAATACTACGATCGTCTTTGCTCTCGATGGCGTTAAAATTCCATAATCATCTTTGTATCTCGAAATTTCTTAAATCTGTACATTGTCTCCTATTATGAACAGCTTTCGATTTCGAATAGATATCTCTGATCCTCACTTTCGATAAATATATACAAAACCCGAAGCACGCGCACCTAACTATTACACAACTACCCAAAATATAAAAGTTGTATGTTATATGTTCTCGTAATTGTATGTCATAGTTGTAATATGTTCTCAGAATTGTGCATGAATGCGTATGCATGTGAGGTCTTTTTTCAATATAATTTGATTTCATCTTATTTTTGTATCTATTATTCCGAGTTATGTTGGCTATATTTTATCTCAAAAACAACGTGGCGTTTGAGTTTTTGTTTTTTAAATAACCTGTTTGTGTTATAAAATGTAAATGTAAATTTAAATGTATACATTTAATTATCGTTGCTTTGCAAGTCTGTTTTTTTACGATGATTATCATTTATTATTTCATTCCAATATCGATAGTAATTAATATAGTATTTCAGTAAAACATTTTCACGCGGATAAAGCTGCGGGCATGTGATAGTAAAGCATTAAATTAGTGAATTTATTCAAAGTTACTTGTATTTCAGAAGCTGTCAAGTCGTTATATTTTATAATAGGTAGGTGAAGCCAATTTAAATTTTTTTTTTTATCTAACTTGATTTCATACATGTGTTATTAAAATATTAGAATTTATAAGGATTGCGAGGAGGTCTTCTTACGTTATAGCAGTGTTTTGTTAGAGTCGAGTCAAAATAAAGACAAAGGAGTCCTAAATTAGCGATTTTTTTTCTTCTGACGAGTCGTTAAACCATCTGTTACAAAACTAAATCTATCAATATATTCTGACTTTGTTAATGTAATCTCTTATGTTTAAAGATTTTTCGGCTTTTAAATAGTTACATCGAATATTTATCGATGAGAAGTGTAAGGAAATCGTTATATACATATTTTATTAGACTATCCTTTCTACGCAAATTCTTATTTTTTTTGTCGAAAACCTGATTTCTACGTAACAATTCTAAGACGAAAAATGTTTATGGTAGGGGTACAAAACAACATCTTGGGGAAATATTATCGTCTAACTGTCGAAAAGATTTCGATACAGTATATGCAAATAGCAGATTATAGATATTTTTTTTGCCATAAATTGAGATATAATCTATTCTATCTCTCAAGTTGGATCGAACTGCACATGGTGTGCGAATTTTATTATAATCGGTTAAGTGGTTTAGGAGTCCATTGAGGACAAACATTGTGACACGAGATTTATATATATTAAGATTAAGCAGATATATTTCCTATTGGTAAGAAATATATTTCACCAGTAGAAACCAAAGATGTTAAAGCTGTACCATTTACTAAAGAAAGAGAGAAGGAGAGGTTTTTTATTTTGTAATGGTACCTAATGCACAAATACTTACCTAATATTTTTTTTTACCGAGGATTAGAATTCGAATCTGATGCACAACGTCTAATTATATTTTATGTTTTTATAATTTACGAAAATGAATGAATGATCTTGTCCAATCAAGAGGTATAGTGCTGTTAAATTAATTGGTACAGTAAAGCTCTTTAAATGTTTAGTCTGCTCATAATTATTTTAGAATATGTGGGAACACCACAGGTGGTACCTTAACACTACACTCTCTTTTGGGTAAAGGGGTGCCGGTTTGAGTATGTCCCATTAAGTTCGCCTTATTTGTCAAATCGTTAAATTATCTTCGCGCATGTTTTTTCGAAGAGGCAGGCAGAAGTACGACCATGGCATCCACGGCTAGCTGAAGACACTAAGTCCTATAGTATGATGGCAAAAAATTGCCAATGTGACCCTATCCGCAAAATGAATTGATTTTTCCTAAACAAGGTAAAAATGAAAAATTGAAATAGACAACACGTTAGATTGAGTAGGTACAACATTCCTGAAGCCGTAACCTCAGTGCTAGCCGCTGTTGTGTTCCGTGCTGGAGGGTAGGTTAGCCAGTGGACTTGCACATGTAGTCTAAAAGGCGGTGAAGTAGCAACTCACCAGTAACATCTATGGTGTCTATACGCGACGGTTGTGTCTTTGTCTACTTGTTCGCTGTATTTATAACTAAAAAAGAACAGGTTGTTTTGGTTGATATAATTATTTTTTTTAATTTCCAGGAGCAACGGCATTGTGGTGTGCAGCTGGCGCCGGCCATCTTGGAATCGTAAAGCGTCTGGTCCGTGCCGGAGCCAATGTTAATCATGCGACCAAGACACTAAGCACGCCCCTCCGAGCAGCCTGCTTTGATGGCAGGCTGGATATAGTCAAATACCTTGTGAGGCATGGCGCGGATATACACAAGGCCAACAAGTATAATAATACGTGTCTCATGATAGCTGCCTACAAGGGACATTTGGATGTGGTGAGTATATCGGGGCTGGTTTCATTGCTTCCTTCCAAAGCTTTCGTGGCTTAAAAACACCTCGATTAAAAGTTAATTGTACAAAAAGCCACCAAAATCGACTAATATTACTAAATATGTAGACGAAATTAAAAAAAGGGATCTTCACGCCCATATCCCCGAAGAAGTAGGCGGAGGCACAACCAGGGCACCCACGACTAGCCGAAGACAATAAATCCCACAATGTGATAGGTGGCAACCCACCTATCCAATCCCGGCCAACGTTTTTTTTTTATCAAGGAAATTAGAAAAACAATTTTTTTGTTGTTCACAAATTACGGTAATACTACGACCATCTTTTCTCTCGATGGTGCCTAAACTCAACATTTTTATTTGAGATAAGTATCGATTACTATACTATGATACATGTCCTATTTTATCGTATACCGTGTTTCACAATTTTGTTATATGACTAAAGTAATGAATGGATAATATAAGAAATCTGTATATGTAAAAATCAATGCCACTTTCCGTTGTAATTTTATAACTCAAAAACGGGCTCACCTATACAAACCAAATGTTAAGACTTTGTTCAGACTATTTAGTAGATGGTTTATGTGAAGTTTGCGTAGAAATCGGTCGAGCGGATTATCATTTTTCACATTTTTTTGTAACAAATGAATTCAATAAACGGCGGATCAATTGTTTATGGGTATTTTTCAGTTAAATGATTTTTTTTTCAGATGGGGATTGTGCTGTCATATTGAAACTTTTTCCAGTTGCTTTTTTTGTTTTGTTGTATTATGCATAGAAATAGGAATGGTGCTATGTCATAAATTTGATATTTCGATATATTTTTTTTATTTTTCAGTTTATACTAGAGTACTGTAGTCTTTGGTTTATACGTAGCGAAAAATGTACCGGGCCGCTAGTACCTAAGAAAGAAAAAAAAAATAAAAACCATACACTGCCGTTTTTTGTCTGTATAAGATATTTCTTATCGTCAGCAAAGTGTGCTTATTTTCATTTTAATACTAAACGTCACGACAGTTGCTAAATAATTTAAAACCCGCAATATATCATGGAATATGAATTTTGTCTAATATTTATTTTTTTCTTTAGTTTTGTTACGTATATAGTTGTTGTGTTGTTGCCTTTAATTTTATTTTGTAATTATTCGATTTCCTGTCTTTCCTGGTTGTCTGGTAGAGATTGCTTTGAGCGATAAGACCGCCATTTGTACATTTTTGTTTTGTAATATTTTGTTCTGTATTTTATGTTTGTGTTTATATTGTACAATAAAGAATAAATAATAATAATAATAATAATGAATGCTTATATGACGTACAACAATATGATGGTGCGTTGGCAGCAAATACCGGAAGGTATTTCATTTCTAGTTATTATATCGTGACGTATCCATGATATAAATTGATTAGATTCGCCGTAATTTACTGTAAAATTTGCATTTCATCTAGATAAATCGATAATAATAAATATTATCCCTGTCATGGTTCACTGCTCCTTTAGACATTTTATTGAATCAGGCGTTACTTTGCGGAAAACGATTAGGATAACAGATGCAGATTAAGTATTTATTTTGCTAATTTCGGGGAACCTGTTTAACTTTTCCGATGACCTTTAAGTAAAATAGACGATGTAGTTCGCTCCCAGGCCGCTTGTAAGAGTTCGAGCACATGTTTAAGTCTTAGGTCATCTCCAACAAAACTACTGGCGGTAGATTGCTGTGCAGTAACTTGCCTGGTTAGGGATCCGCCGCCTTATGTATTTTTTTAGTTACGATGTTTATTTTCGTATGAAACCTATATTTACATATAGCTAAGAACCATCTTGATCACGTAAGCTTTTAGAAAAAAAATCTGCATCGAAATCGGTCGATAGGTACGTTAAGGGCTTATGATGCCATATACAGACACACATACACAAACACACATACATACTTGTCAAATTTCCTCCTCTTTTTCTGTCAAAGTTTTAAAGGCCAGATTTTTATCGTATAACAAACATCGATCAGAAATCAGCTAAAACAATATATACCATCTATTATGTATTAAATTTATTGAAATCAATACAAATAATGAGACTAATAACCCTAAGATGATTTAATAGATAGATACATTGTAACAATATGTATCCCGAGTGAATTTGGACTTTGATCTTTATTTGTAAAGAGCTTGAATCCATATTCGCTTGTGAAAAATGGTTATGTCATATTGATTAAGTAACACATATAAATAACACCTACTTACAAAGTATGATATTGATGTCACATACATTTAACTTATGCTTGTAGTTATTGAGTTAAGGTTTCATAAATATTTTATAACTAAAACATACAATTATACAGAAAGCACTTTTTTCACAATGTTGATTTTTCAGGTACAATTTTTATTGGACAGTGGCGCAAGAGTGGATGAGCGGGCTCTATGCGGTGCTACCGCGTTGCATTTTGCCGCTGAGTGTGGTCACGCAGCGGTTGTTTGTGCACTTATTGATCACAATGCTAAAATTTTAACAAATAAGAATGGTGAGACACTCTTTTGTAAAAAGTTATAACAATATAAGCATTTATGTTCAGACCAACCAAATATAATTACCCAATACGACTTCAGATTACTACTGTATACGTATGCCCAAGAAAGTGGGCAGATGTGCAACTGCTGAGCACAAACTCTACTTATTTTAAGTGTATGTCTCCAATGAAAAAAAAAGTTAAACATTTTACACACGTCAGATTAGTCCATAGATATTAACTCGTGACTTTGTAGCTGTAAAAGCCATAAAAGAAGAACAACAACGTTTTTGACCAACGTTACGTAGGAATAAATTAGGTCTGTTAAATATGTCATGTAGGTACAAACTAATCCGCTAGCAGTAATCGTAATTTATCTCTTTCTATTACTATAATTTTTTTAAGATATTTGGAAGGCAAACAAGCAGACGGATTTCCTGATAGTAAGAAATACACACCGCCTAGAGACACCAAAGTTGGTAATGGTTCGTTGCCAACCTGAGGTCGGGATATTAGGTCTCAAGCAAAAGTAAGTTTACCGGCTACCTTATCCTCCAAACCGGAACACGACGTTTAAGCGGCAGGAATAGGTAAGGCGGTGCTACCAATCCGAGTGAGTCGCTTCGAAACTCTACCACCTAGTCAGATATCAAGGTGTTAGTGATGGTAAGGCTATGCTCGCCTGGGAGGAAGGCAGATGGTCTATTCTGCAAAGGAGACCGGACCAAAACAGGGGAAAATTCATTAGAAGAGGATAACGTTTATTTAAAATTGTTTTTGTTAGTGTGTTACAAAATTGTCACCAGTAAATGTTTGACCTTAAGTGAGGTACTGACTGTCTCGTTAATTTTTTTCACTATTTCTTATAGGTTTGCTAAATAAAAAAATATATGTTACAGACATGACACCACTACAATGCGCCGCGGAAAGAGCGCGCGCTTCAGTAGTAGAAATTCTGGCTGCACGGCCCGAGGTCACACGCGCGCAAGCCATCGAAGCCTTCGAGCTCTTGGGCGCTTCCTTCGCTAATGACAAGGAATATTACTGTATAAGGGTAAGTTACATTGCTTAATTTTTTGTGTCTCATAAAAAAGTATCTTCACGTCCATATCTACGAAGATACGAACGTCTGTTGGCGTTGACTATCTCAGGTCTCGGGTTCGATTTCCGGATTGGGCAACTCAAAATGTGTTTATTTTTTCAATTTTCCAATGAAAGTAACACTGCCCGGGATTGGTGAAAAAAGCCGTTTATGTATTCTAAAGACTATAAACATAAACATTGTTTTGTTACCAGATGGCGTACCAATATTTGCACAGAGCAATGGCTATGCGCTATGACACCAGATATGGACTGTTATTAAAGAAACCTGCAGACCCTATACCCGCTTATGATAATTGGAGAGAAAGCACTACTCTAGAGGTTTGTATAATTTTAGCTATTAGTTACTAATTGTTGTTTGTAGTCCGGCCCACCTTTCAGAGTTCTGCTATATCGAAAAAAGTAGTCTTAGCAGTCTCCGACATATTTTCAAGACTTCTTCAGGTATATGTAGTAAATAAACACATTTATATTCGTGATATCAGTGTGGATATAAAACTGGCTGCTAGTGGGGAGCACTTGAATGACGGTTATTGTGAATTTTAAGTTACACATTAGGTAAACTATACGTGAGTTTTAAATATTTGTGTTTGATTATTCTATTAAAATGTTGAAATGAACTTTTTTTAGTGTAAGTAGTAACTGTAAGAAAAAAATATTTGTGACTTTCACACGCATTTTGAAGTTGTTTGCTACCCGGCTCGAAGGACCAGAACGTAGAAAATGATTATTTTTATTGAACGTAGTGTTCTGTCTTGCTTACTAATATTAGAAGGCTAATAATAAACCAAAAATTATAAAAATTGAAATAAGTGGTGCGGTAAGCCCATATGTCTTCATAATGTACAATTGTCTATATACTATTACGAGTAATACGTGATGCCAAAACTTTGGACCCATTTTTACGAAAATTGCGCGGACGCAGGGGCATAAAATTTGGCACATTTTTCAATAATAATGCTTATAAAGTACATTTAATCAATATATAAAACATTACCCACACTACCATGCATTTCACACACAAAAACAAATATATTGACGATAACGATAAACGATCACAGATGGCGCACTAAAAAGTTTGGAAACAAAGTAGTTGGTTTTGAGTAATGAAGATGGCGTTCTTATCAACAAGATATTAAAATTTATTATGATTGAATTTCGACCAATGGACGACCATTAGTAGTAATAACTGCATGGTGCCCGATGTGTGTCGGCAGGACATAGAGCGTCTGCACGGTAACGCGCACGCGCTGCACATGGAGGGTCTGGCGGTGCGGGAGCGCGTGCTGGGGCGGG
>NJDD01000731.1:64084-96189 GCA_002245505.1 Calephelis nemesis
CCGCATCCCGTCGTCTTCCGCGGCGCCGTGTTCGCGGACGAGGCGCGCTTCGACCGCTGCCTCGCGCTCTGGCGGCATGCGCTGGCGCTGCGACATCAGAACAAGGTCACCTCACCCATACCTTCGATAATACAAACCTCTTGTTGGACCCTATTAATATATAGAAAAGTAAGAAGAAAAAGAAGTAAGAAATTCGTAAAAGTTTTATGACAACACAACTTTAAATTTCTGTCGCCATATGTCTGTGGCACTGCAAAGGAATTTTGTAACATACAGCCACGAACTCCTCTAGGAGTAATTTTGAATTATTATAGTGCCTGTATGTTTTATAATACTCTTTTAAATGTAAAAGTCAGCCATAATATACGAGGCGTAAAATTTTTGATTTTTCTAGCTATTTGTTTATATTGTTTACAGGTATCCGTCGTCAAAGATCTGCTAAGGTTCGCACAAGTTTTCTCTCAAATGATCCACATAGGAATTGAACTGCCACTTGCTCAGGTAAGCTATTGTGATATTTCACAAACATGTTTCATCTTTTTGTGTGAGAAACGTTTGATAATAATTAAAATCATATGTGACAAAAACTACTATTTTTTTTAATTTAATACCAATTTAAAATTGATACACTTAATTTTTAATTTAACTTTTACTGTGTGTTTTGAAATAATACTAGATGTTGTTTATGTTTTTTTAGTTATACAATTACATGGTTTTCACAATTATTTTCCTAAATTCTCGTTGGTCGAGAGCTTGACATACACGCCTTAAACTACTGGACAATTGCGAGACTAGGGTTAATTGCTGATGGGGACAGAGTTTTATATGATGAATATTTAGATGTCTGTATTTTGTGGTCTACATGTATTTTTTAATTTATTCTAGTATCTATTTAACTATTAGCGTAGTTATAAAAACATATAATTTGCTTACTATAAGTTTAGATCCAATTTGTGTAATTTGTCCAGATGTATTTATTTACACCATTTGTTAAAGCACCCGGTGTAGATATTAATATGCTTTTAATCCCCATCTCAATATGCACCGATCTGTATACTCAAAAAATCAGTCTTGTCCAAGTAGCCCAAATCACGAAAATAGCAAAGAAAATTGGTTTTAAGTCTACTGAGCCGGTGTGTTATTTGCCAACGACAAAAAGTGTAAATTATTATAATGTTGTGCTTTTTTCTACTGTTGTTAATTTTAGAATATTTGCTTTATAGGTTTGTTACGTATTGGAGGCATGCGCTGAAGAATTAAGAAGAGGTGCAGAGAGATTAGAAAAACCACAAAACAATCACGATCCGGATGCTTTAATCGTAAGTTTTTTTTTAATTCATGTAGTGGAAAACGTGCTCTTGGGAGTTGGTAATTATCAGCTCGGGATAAAATTAAGACCAGGGGTCTTACAGATGCATTATCCCATTAGAATAATGGGTACGCTATTATCTGAAATGTCTCGAAATCGTATCTCTTTGAAAATAGCCGTAGTGATCTGGTTCTTGTAAATGAGTGAATGGAAGAATGCATATATAATTGGATATATTTTTTTATGTTATTGGAAGGCAAACAAGCAGACGGATTTCCTGATGGTAAGAAATTCACGCCGCCTAGAGACACCAAAGGTTGTAATGGTGCTTTGCCAGCCTGAGGCAGGGATGCTAGGCCTCGAGCAAAAGTAAGTTTACCGGCTACCTTACCCTCCAAACCGGAACACGTCATGACGATAAGGCGGTGGTACCAATCCGGGTGAGGCGCTGCGAAACTTTACCACCTAGTAAGATGTCACGGTGTCAGTGACGGTAAGCCTGAGCTCACTTTTACGAACTGCCTGGCAGGAAGGCAGATGGTCTAATCTGCAAAGGAGCCCAGACCAACAATTCAATTTCAGCATTTAGACATTGGTGTTAATTTTAATAGTTAGTGTGTGAGACTAAACTAATTTCAAGTTATCGCTATCTTCTTTAAGTGATTAATAGAAAGAGACAGAAAACTTTTAGTGCTGACAAATTAGTTTTTTCCGACATTTCTACCGACTTCAAATCTACTCGTCAGAAAACGTAGATTAAAAACATCACAAGTTGACATGTACGGACTAATGTGGCACGTCCAATATGTTCCATCTCTTTTGTTTTTCTCTCACTAGAAAAAGATAGCATATAATATCTAAAATGAGTTTAGTTCGCTCACAGCCGAATACCAGCATTAGCACACTTGAAGTATTTAACTTAACACCCACAAAGGCGATTTTATCGCTTCGGATACTGTCACTACCAGACAACCAAAAGGGCCTAGGAAATATTTTTTGTATTTAGACCTAAGATTCTACAAAGGTATTTTTATGACAAGAGTAACGTCGTTTAGAGACACCAAATACGTTAAATGCGTATATCGTAAATAAAATTTTATTTTGTTTTAGGAGGAATACGAGAGTAATGTACGAACGGCGCTTTACTTGGTAGCTGTAGCAGCGAGGCTATTGGAGAATTCCGACAATGATGAAGTAAGTTTTTTTTTGTATTTGATAAGACAGTGAACAAGCACACTGCTTTCCTGGTGGAAATAGACAACCTTTGCCGGTACTTTTGCCTATAACACCGTATGTAGGTGAGTCGCCGTGCTGTGGCTGGTGTTGGACTTATTGTTGAAGACTACCGGCTACCCTACTTAATGGAGCATGACACTATAATTATGGCGGCAAGAATTGGTAAGGCGCTAGATCCCTATCGGAGCAAGTTGCTGCACAGCAGTCTATCACCAGTGGTCTTGTTGGTATTGCCCTGTGTTTTAAGTGGCAGAGAGGAGGTGGTCTATTCTACTCCACGGATCTTTGTGTAATTTGTCTACAGATATTAAATTTGTTACTGTGATATTATTTCTTTTTCCAGGACAGCAGGCGGTCAGTTCGAAGAGCAGTGTTTACACTACGCGGTGCACGGCTCCGGTCCGGCCAGACCCTGCTACACTTGGCCGTGGACAGGAGGACGCCGGTGGACGACTTCCACACCAGCGACGTGTGCCAGTGAGTAGTATATGTAAATCGTTAACTCTAAACTCAATATCCCAGCACAAATGATACAAATTGAACCTCATTCCCAAAGTAAGCAAATCATATGCTTGTGTAAGGGGACCAGTCAGCGATACTAATACATAGAAATACTTATGTCCATAACAGAATAAATTACAAACACGCCCTGGCCCAGATATGCAGACGTCTAGATCTTCTTCACACAAATACCTGGCTCCGTTGGGAATCGAACCCGAGCCAACGGGGCGATAATTGTTTAACTAAACGTTGTCCGCGCCTACTCCCGCGAGTTAAAATCATTTATCTCATTCGGAGGAACCCGTTTAGATATCGGGATAAAAAGTAGCCTATTTCATTCTCTACCACACAAGTAATTAATTTATATTCATTGAATTGTAATACGTAAATATAGCCACTTTTACTTGTTTGTCAAACAATAACGAGGCGTTGTTTATAGTTACATATAGTATACAAAAGCATCGAATTAAATACGTGCGACGAGCAACTGTAGTAATATACAAGACAATTATTGTGCTAAAAGTAATAAAATCGTGATATATCCTACTTATATTGATTATATATCCAAAAAGTTGTGTTTGTTGAAATGTCAATATTTACTGTAATAATATATACATAGTATAAAATACAACATTTATGCACCCAAGTAAAAGA
Organism: Calephelis nemesis; assembly: GCA_002245505.1. Taxonomy (NCBI): domain Eukaryota; kingdom Metazoa; phylum Arthropoda; class Insecta; order Lepidoptera; family Riodinidae; genus Calephelis; species Calephelis nemesis. The sequence goes on from NJDD01000731.1 coordinate 67,785, forward strand.
AACCATGTAAGATTATGAACGAGTATGATCGAGAGCGCGGTACGCTTCCTTACTTCCCCGCACAAATTCGCGACGATACTTTGAAATGAGTTCTGCGCCAGGACATGTTACCTACTTTGGAGGCTCAAGTTTTGCGTAAAGTATAAATCCTTGGTGCAGGTTCCCGTGCATGCGCACGACTCGGCTGCTGCTGGAGTGTGGCGCGGCGGTGGACGCGGCCGACGAGGTGCGCCGGACGCCCCTACATGTAGCCCTCATATCCTATCAGCTTGTGCCAGGTGGGTTACTGAGCCGTTTATTATACGTAGACTTAATTCATAATTAAATAGCTGGAGTTTTAGTGAGATTGAGGTAAAAAATGGATACTTGATTTCTAATAATTAAATTTTGGGTATACGTCCATTGAATGAAAATAACCAATTTTTATGTCATTTCGTATAATTTTCTTCAATTAAAGGGCAAATGTGGAGTTCATGAAGAAATCAGTGGATGTTTTCTCGTTGCTACCAAATCTCACTCGATCGGGTTAATTTTAGAGATAATTTTTACTGTAGCGACTGAGTTTAAGGCAGTCAAAGCCGGCTACATGTAAGCTCGAATTATGGCAGTTTACTTTTTATTGTTGTGTGCGCGTCATTTCTAAAATACGATGTATTGTATGTTTTATTTTTAATTGTATTTAAACCGGGATATAGTATGTAACAGAATAAAGTCTTCAGTGTAAAGCTAAGAGCATTGAGAAAAACTTATTTATTAATGCGTGTTTCCAATTTTTTTTTCAAATTTTTCACAATCGTACCCAACCAAAAGAGTCGAAGCAAGATTATGAACGAGTATAAGCGAGAGCGGTATCGACGAGTATATGTAGGTTTATTTCGCTTTCTTACACATAGCATTGGAGCGATACAGAATAGCGTAGCCTCCGAAAAGCTGGTAATAAATAAAATTGAAGTGCTTTCTTAAAAATGTAGAGACGGGTCCGGCTTGGCGCGAGGCGGTGCGCGGCTGCGTGTGCGAGCTGCTGGCGCGGGGCGCGCACGTGGACGCTGTCGACGCCGCGGGCGTCACGCCGCTCGTCGCCGCCATCGGAGGTACACACACATACACACATACACACCACTCGCTACACACACACGGTAGTGCCCCAACTGTAGACCAGTATCGTTTATCTATACCTATAATTGGACCGAGTATAGTAATCTCTTATATGTACTTTATTAAAATATTCCTTACTGGACCGAGTTTCGTGACTGACTATCTTATTTTTTTTATTTGAGAACACTGCCCTTGGCGATGGAGCATTTCAATCTCATCTACACTTTCTTTCTATTCACGGCACGACACCCGCATTTTCTTTTACCGGACTTTATTGGGTCTTGGTCAGGCTTTTTTTTTTGTTTTGACTTCATCATCATAATATAAACAACCCTATCTACTAACCCGAAAATGAAACTGTGACACCTTTTTATGAGGCTAACAGATGTATTTTTAATAGCAACAAAATACATTATTATATCAAATATTGTAATATAACTGTACATTGCCAAACAGACTGAAGGCCGCAATCAGAGATGTCAAATGACATTTCAGATACTGCTGTCACGTGAATATGCTTATAGCTATCCCTCTTATGCACGTGTAGCTATTTCCCTCACATTCTCGTATGTTGTCCTTCATATGTGTTACACACATGTTACTATTTCTGTGATACATTTATACGCTATCCCTCTCACACACGTGTAGCGGTCTCTTTCACGCATTGAAACAGTTACACGCACGTATAGCCGTTTCACACACACCTGTATGCCTCCCTCACACATTGGTGCGGTAGTAAGAGTGTTGTTGTGTCAGGTCCGGCGGAGAGCGTGGTCCGCGCGGCGCTGAGCCCGCGGCTGTCGTGCCTGGCGGCGGGCGCGCTGGCGCTGCACGGGCACACGTACACACCCGAACACGTGCCCCGCGACCTGCACGCCTTCCTCGCCATGCACGGCGTCAGCCCCTCCTGAACACCACACAACCAACCTTAGCATTTTCTTTATAACATACCTCGAATACTTTACTGGTTGATTTACGAATTGTCTCACTAGGACACCAGAGGTGATTGTTCTGAAATAGAACCACATATGGGGCACTTGCGAACTATATCGTAAAAAAAATGTGGGTAGATATAAATAGGGTTGAACACTTTCTAATATTGAGAAAGATTTCTTTTGTAATTAAATTGATGAATATTAGTTTATCTACATTCATTTATAATTTTATCAAAATTTTAAAATTCATTTAAAATTTCCAATAATTACAATTTGACCCAAAATTGATAACATTTTATGTAAACGATTGTAGATTTTCTCAAATGTATGGCTTTTGCTAAATATCCAATACTAAAGTGATGCGATAGCATCCAGGCTGTTTTTTAAAGTGCCCTTATGTGTCCTCATATACTATCCCTGTTATGTCATGCATAAAATATGCAAAGGTTTATATGCATTTTCTTTGCTAGTCATTTCAGCTTCCTAATATATTGATTTGAATTTTACACTTTATTGGAAACCTCTGTGTCCTAGCAAGATGAGTCTAAATAGGTTACCTAGCCTAAAACTGAACTCCACCTCTTCAGCCCTTCTAATGTCATTATGTTGGTCTAATAGTCCTACCTCTTAGTTGAAGCACTTCTAGTCAGTCATTATGTTGGTCTAAAAGATATGACAGTCTGAGTCAACTTCAGGCATTTAAGAAGTTATGGTGTTTGTATACACAATGGTCGTTCAGTTCTAAACTAGACAATCTATACACGCAACGCTATGGGTGGCTTCATAATTTTTTTGTATAGTTAAAATTTACTTGTACACCAAGTTCATAAATGGCAATTATAAAAACTGAACAGTTTTTCATCATAAGTAAAAAATATGCTTCATAATCGTGCATCAAGTAAAACTTCCAAGAGTTTACACAAATACTCAATAATACGAGAAAAAGCATTATTTTTTTTAAAAAAAATGTTATGTCACCCAATCATTGTAAAAGATTTGTAATTGTTTGTGTTGCGGTTGTAAGGAAACTTTGTCTTATTTGCCAATTTATAAGGCTGATCCTCGTTTTAGTTTTACTAAGATTGTAACCATTGCTTTGCGATATTAAGTGATGGTGCTATGCCATATGTCTTAAGTGTGAGTAAAATGTTTTTGTTTTAATCTCAAGTTATTAAATAAGTACGGTGTACTCACTCAAAAAATGTTTAGTAAATGCAAATATATTATATGAATTTTATTCATAAAAATATTAGTTTGACGGTTATGTATATATACAAAATAGTTTTATGGTATAACGTATAATATATGATTTACTGACTTTTTAAATGACACAAATATATATTTTTTAAACATAATTACAGATATTAAAGTTCACGTTGCCAGATAAAAAACGAAGGAAGCCTTCATACATTTTTTCTAAATATTAAAAACCTTGTAAATGTTTTTTTTAATATATTTTAATTGATTCACAAGTAAAATATGCCATAATATGTTGCTAAGAAATTTTACATCTAATATTTAGTCATAATTTATATTTTAATATTTTAAATATACAATTGACATATCTATCATTCTGAAATGAATGCTCTTATTTATTTATAAAAAAATTAATATATTCATACATAAAAAATCGAAATATATTTTTTTCCAAAATATTTTAAATATTTAGAACGTAATAATAGAAAGAAAAAGAACACTTTGTAGAATAGCTGGACGATTTTAAATAATTGAAAATGTGTATGTTAGTTGTTTGTTATTTCCATAATATAAAATCTGATTTTATCAGGTCGTTGTAATAACACTTGATATTGTAGAAATCGATTTACATAATAGTTGTTTCGTAGTAGTTCTTTTTCAAATATGCTTCATCCAAAGTGACATTTACAATTTTTTTTAGTATGGTTAATCATAAAAAAAGTGTGTCTGGGACTTATCCTATACAGTTTTGACATGATATTTTTTTGCTTAAACAAGTAGGTTTCATTTTAAGAAATGAGCTACTTTGTATCTTATTATGATAATAATAAACATTGGTTTACTTACCAAATAAATTAAGCAAAAGAATCATGACAAGAATTATTTAAATAATTTTTAGGTTTCATGTGATATGTTTGGTAAAGTTTATGTAATATATGAAGAGTATATTTTTTTGTGTGCCATTTTTAGTAAAACTTGCAAAAAGTATTTCACTGTTTAACGCTCGAGTGTTATAACCCTAAAGGTCATAAAATATATAAACTAAAATGCCATAAACAAATAAATCTAAATATTCTAAACATATATCTTTGAATATTTATCTTCTTATTGGTTTACTGATACCAATGCCAAAATAACGAACAGAACTATATTTCGAGGATGATTATTCTGTCATTTAATCTCTGAATAACTATTTGCATTTCTCTCCACGAAAATCACTGGTGACCAACCATTGGTTTGCACTTAAATACTCATGATACATTTATATACACCCATAAAGTTGATAACAACACAGCAGATATTCAATTGTCAAAGTATTGATATTCACAAGAGCTATAGATATTTTTGTTAAATGTTTATTAATGTTCGGTTTTGTCTAAAAAATGGATGGAAAGTTGAAGATGATAGGTCTTCTATCACATAAATACTTTGTCTTTGGTTTATCGAGGGTGTATAAGCTGCACATCTGTTGTCTCCTTAAGGGGATAGTGATAGTTGCAGTTTTTTTACCTCTGTTTATGTCTTAAATAAAAAAAATGATATGATACATTACTTGTGCTTAAATAACACAAACTTAGACAACTAAGAAAGAGTATTGCAATTATTATTTCGTTGCTAAGATGACGTACATTTATAATAACGTGCAATATAATAACGAATGGCTCAAAACGAATATATCGCTAGATAGTGACAAAATGAATGTGATAAAATTATAAATATAGGTTAAGTTAGAAATATGACGTGTAGATAAATTACGACATCTTGTATAAATACGACAAAGGCTTTTAATATTTATTGAAGTTTTATTACAATGGGTTTAGTAGTAAATTTATGGCGTCCATAAGTATGTAAAGTTGAAAATTAAGGTGTTCCATAATAGCAGGTTTGCTACTTTTAGTGCATGTTTTAGATGTAGTATGCTACAATATATGAAGTTAAAAAAAAACTGTCTTGAGTAGTTATGTTGAAGTTTAGACTTTCTGCCCTAAAACTTAGAAAAAGTCAAAAGGTTTCAATGTATAGATTATAGCTTGAGTTTAGTACAGTTTTGAAGGTGGTTCACTTTTAATCTTGCACAAAAAAAATCTGCCCATAAATTAAAAATAAATTTGAGTTTAATGTACCTAATAAATACTTATAAAATTGATAAAACTGCATTTCAGTTATAACTGCTATGGATTGTGGACAAACATTGTCCGCAACCCTTTATTAAATATTGCTTTAGTTGCTCTTAATATAAGTTGCGCTTAATCGATGCTTTTGTTCACGGATAAAAGTTTTCAAGCTTTGTGTTGAAATATTCTAGTTTGGAATACTAGGTAATGGTGGTGATATTGCTGTACGTAAACTAAACTTATTTTAGATGCATGTTATCTTATTCGAAACCAAGCCTCGCGGTTAGTCGATTTAGTTAGGTGTATAGCCAGCCATTCGACCAACGAAGCTGTCAAAGTAGTTCCGCAAAAAAAACGCCTGATTAAATAAAATACCTAAAAACACTGCATTGTGAGTATATTAGTATATTTTATAAATTAAACTTTTTTTCCCAACCTAGGTAAATTTGAATTATTCGTTGTTTAAGAAGTAACGGCTTTAAATTATCTAGAAATCTCGCTTTTAACAGTTGAAAGTAGATGTGGCTTGCATATATGTTCAGAAATAATAAATAAATAATTATCCCTGGACTAGTCACACAAATTGAATCTAACCCCAAAGTAAGCAAATTATATGCTTGTGTTATGGGTGTTAGTCAACGATACTATTACATAGAAATACTTAAATAGATACCAGAATACATTTAATAAACACCCAGACCCGGAAATGCAGACATCTAAATGTTCATCACACAAATGCCTGCCCCCGTCGGGAATCGAACCCGAGCCTCGCGATTCGTCGATGCAGTTAGGCGATTACGCTAGCCACTCGACCAACGAGGCGGTCAATAAAATAGAAATATTTGAATATTAATGCGATATAATCCACGTCCTTAAGTTCTCGCAAGGCTGTCCAAATAACTTTAAAGATGGGCCACAATTTTAAGTTTGAAGTCCTCTTTTTAAATAGTGAGGAAAACTAAACAGTGGAAATTCCTTATAGTAAATATCGCTTATAAATACTAAAGATTATTCGACTGTTATGAAATCGCACATATAGTGAACGGAACTTGCCAACCAGAGGCTGCGATTTAAAGGCTCTTGTGTACAAGTTAATTTACTGGTTATCTTCCAAACGTTCAACATCAATGACGTTAAAGTAGGGACTAAACTGGAACTCTCTAGTCTCAGCTATGATTTTATACTAGTGACACGATAGGATGGACAGTTTGACGTTTACGTAAGTAAACATGTATATTTTCGATTTATTAAAACCTTAATGAGCTATTACTTGCCATCAACAGCTGTTGTTCGACTCGTTTTTTTTGATAAAAAATTGACATTTACACAACTAAAGTTATGTGTCAAACCCACCATCATTTTATGCCGGCAGTATAGTGTACAATACCGCGTCAGTTTATTTTAGCTTTTTTGCGGGTAGTTTAAATTTGTTAGCGGGCTTATTTTGGGCAGCTTTGTTATAACCAATATTGTCTTATCCTAGCGCAGCAGTATTGGTATAGCTGTAAAACCAAATTGACATTGTATAGCTATTTAAATGGTAGTATTTATCTTATTAGATAGCAAAAATCTTTCGTAATTTATTTCAAAATACACAAACCAGTAGTGCGTAACTTATTAATACCATGTAATGTTATTTAAATTAATATTTGTAATAGTATACTTAGTGTAACATAAGAACGGAAGTTACTCTATGCAAATGATGGATTTTAAACATTTTAAATTAAATGTAAAGATACGTCGGTATTTTTGTAATTTCTTTTTGGAATGCCAAAGGAATTTGTAGTTTTGGTTAAGGACATTATTTATATCTGTAGATTAAAAATAAGATTGTATCATTATTTTATATTTCAATGACTATAAAATATTTTGTACAGTCGGTTACAGAGCTACAGTTTTGTGAGTTTATTAGTACAAGTACCTAAATTGAACGGATAGTCTTTACTTAGTGGATGTTTCTATACCAGATAAATAATGAGTATCTTCACAATAATTAGCGTCTTAGATTTTAAGCGTCGATTTTGATTTGTTAAGATTGCTAACTTAATATCGAAGGCTTCTACACTACTTAAGAGATAAATGTATACCATAATCTTTTTATGGTATGCATTTATCTCTTTAACCGACTGTATCTAACGATATTAGAAACCTGAATAAAAAATCTTATCTACATAGTTGTTAGTGTTGACAAAATATGTTATCTTTAGAGTTTATTGATATTGATATTTTTTTGCCATGGAAAATATTTTTGGACATTTACCGCCATTGCAGTACGACCGAATTTTATTTTTCGTAAACTTCAGCAGAATTCTGTTGTTGTACTTGTACTAACGAACGTCACCATTACTTCTGTCCTTCTCTTTTTAAAGTTATATATACAAAAATCCAATATGATATACCTTAAAATAGTTATCACTCGGGTGTCCGTTTTGCTGCCATAAGATCGGTGTTTGGCACTGACTTGTTCCGACCTGAAGGCCGGATGGGTCAGTATATTTAGATGTAAACCTAGTAACGCGTTAAAAAAGGCAGCTATGAAACGGTAACATCTATGGTATTTATAGGCGCCTGTTATATCTTGTCATCAGAAGGGATTTTATCTTATACCATTAACAGCTTACTGCTAAAATTTATTAATTATCAATATAACATATAACAGATTAATATAACATATAACAGAAAAATGTAATAATTGTTTTATTTCGCCTCTGTGGTGTAGCTGTCCGGCGTCGGATTTGACTTCTTGAGTTCTCTAGTTCTATCCCCTTGTTGGACAACAAAAAAGTAGAAAATGTGTATTTTCAGTTTTGTAATAAAAATAACGTTGCCCTGCATTGGATGCCGGTTGGCGATAGGTTTGTCACATATCACATTGTGGTTCTTAATGTATTCGGCTAGTTCTAAGTGCCCTTGTTGAGTCTCTGCCTACCTGTTCGGGGATATGGGCGTAAATATACTTTTTTAAATATATTGTTGATGTAAGTTTTGTGTTGGTATACCAATAAGGTTGACGTATATATCCGATCTATATGATCAAATTCTATTTTTATATTTTAATTTTAAATTTATTTTTTATATATTTTTTAACCCTGCAGTCACCTCGACCTTACCCACTTCTGACTGGTATTAAGCATAGTATTAAATATATTATTATTATACAAAAATAATTAGTGGAAAAAAATATAGATTTTGCAATCATTTACATCAGTTGCATTAGACCTTAAAAAACTCAAATTCTTATTCACTTATGTGGTATATATAGTTATAAGCTTGAAACTCATAACTTGTTTATTCATGAATCGGTTAAATATTAGGTACGTTTACTCTGCAAGTGCATTGGTGGTGTTTCAACTGTTCACAAACTAAACTTATTTTAAATGCATGCTATCTTTTTCAAATGAAACAAAAACAAAAGAGATGGAATATTTTAGACATTTCAGATTAGTCCGGACTTGTCAAATTGTGTTGTTTTTAATCAACGTTTTCCGAGTGACAGGTTGAACGTCTGAAGAAATGTCTGTACGGTGTAATCTGGCGTTTCTGGACCAGTGTGTGTTTATTATTTTGTTATATACTTATGCAAGTATTTCTATGCATTAGTGTAATGTAAAATTTTTATAATCTATTATTTTCACAATTTTAATGAAAGAAATTTTTCACCTCGGACAGTATTTGACCTTGCACCCTTTCGTTTCTCGCTGTCGAATTCTCTTACCATTTGAGCTACCGAGGATTCCTTTAGTGTAACATTTATAATTCCTTATTACTTCCGTCGAAAATTATGACCTACACCTACAAAGTTCTGTGTTTAAAAAATATATTCATGCCTTTATCCTCGAAGATTTAGGCAGAGGCAGAACCAGGACACCAACGACTAGCCGAAGACACAAAGTCCCACACTGATATAGGATAGATAGATGGCAACAAGCCAAACGGTCACATATTATCCAATCCCGGGTTACGTAATTTTTATTAGAAAATTAAAAAGGAACAGTTTCTAATTTTTTTTGTTGACCGAACCGGGTATCGAACCCGGGATCTCAAGAAGTCAAAACCGACGCCGGGCCGCTAGACCTCAGAGACGTTTAATATTAAAATTAGTTTATCATTGTGAATGAAAATCACATTTTTAAAGGCCATAATTTCCCATACTCTTAAGATTTTAAAATATCAGATTAATTACATTATTATCTATCAAAAATGTTTCCTCTAGTGATAATAGGATAATACTTAAAGGCTAAGATTGTTACAAGAAAATTTCATTTCTATCTTGTTTGCGTCTAACGCTTATTTCTAGTTGATGAATAACCGGTTTTTATGTAATCTAAAAGTAACCAAAAGTTTTTGCATATGCTAATAACACATTGCCTATAGTCACTCTAGAACGAAACACTACAATCGTGAGCACTAACACTATTGTGACAGGAATAGGTTAGGCGGTGATACCAATCTTAGCGCTAAAGAACTTGTTTACAATAACATTTACTGGTGGTAATTTTTTTGCACATTGACTAATTTTAAGTTATCGCTATCTTCTTTTTTGCGATAGTAATAGTGTGGTGCTATCAGATTAGCTTATTAGTACATGACATTTCTACAGACTTCTAATCTATTCCACATATCACGTTGATTAAAATTTTTGTTTTGACTAATTTTTGAGGCCTTAAATGTTCCATCTATTTTTTTTTAAAAAAAAGCAGAATGGCTATTGGCTACCATGAATTATTTTTATATTGGTATAAATTAATCTATTTTTTACAATGTTGCTGCTTAATTGATTCCTAAATTATATAATACAATGGCAACTGCTTAGATAAGCCGTACTTCCTGTGCAAAATTACCGGTTCAAACACACCGCAGAATTGAGGAAATTATTGTTCTTGTGATTCTATTAGCGGAAACGCATGTGTATTTATCTTGATTCTCGACGTACAGCGTATGAAACTCTATTACACTTTTTATGGAATACTGTACTACTTTAAAATAACTAACAAAAAATTAAACACTGGTTGAACTCATGTTTTCACTAAACACTGTCTACAATATAATTGGATTCTCAACTAATAATATATTGTACTTTTTAATGGTTAACGTTACCCTTTTGGTTTTTTAATTTTTATAATTTCGCCGAATTTTGCTAATCCTGCCTTGTGATCCATGTGTAACATGTTCTTAGTTGGATAAGAATTATAGTCAGTGTTTAATTAAACACTTGTTTTTTTTGGGTTACGTTCAATTAGAAATACACGGATAAAACGTCTAACAGCTAGTTTACTAACTGACTGATTCTTGCAAGAGATGTGATTGAAAAACCCATGGAGTTTACATGAGACGGACATAGAATACTTTTTACCCCGGTCGACTCCGAGGTAACTAGAAAAAAAACTTTTTGTTCCCCATAAAACTTGTTCTAAAATTGGTCCTAATTTTAAAGGACCACTTTGTTGCAACTGTTCAATTTGAAAATGTCACATCAAAAGCACGCACCGAAAGATTTTGTCTTGGTGTTAATAGTTTTGGGGTCATATTAAAGTCAAAGAGATTCTAAGCACATATATTACTCATATTATATAATATTAAAATTATGACATACATTTTCTAAAGACAATTGAAATGAATCTCATTTAAATTTTATATTTTTATACAAGTTGCAGTTCAGAACTAGTTTTTTTTCCGGAAAGGCTTTTGATAGAGAAGAATAGGCAACTAAAAAGCAGAAGTCATACTAAAACTTATTTGTGAACACCTCGGGACTATGACCTGCCTACCTTTCAAAGGAGTGATGATTAAATCGTGACTTCGCAATGTAATTAGAGTCGGTATTTTGTCAGGCAGCCCGTAAAAGGCGAGCATAGGCTTACCGTCATTAACTCTGTGACGTCATACTAGGTAGACTTTCGCAGCGACTTGCCCGGGTTGATACCATCGCCTAACCTTTTCCTGCCGTCATAACGTCAGTGCTTGTTGACGTGTTTCGGTTCGGAATGTAAGGTAGCCGGTAAACCTACTTTTGTTCGACGCCTAAATTTCTTACCATAAGGAAATCCGGTTGCTTGTTTGCCTTCCAATATCATAAACAAAAAAAATATGCAGTCTTACTGTAGGTACTTGTGTGTGTGTTCTTCCGATGCCCGTGTGAACGTTCAGCACGTTGTTATGAGGTGATCATGTTTATGTCAAGCAACGAGATGATTAATTTTTTCATTCAACCCCCGCTGTGAATTGTTCTCGTTCGTTGACTTAGCTGAGCCTAAATTATTATGTTAACCTGCTTTTAAAATCAAGAAACTCTTCTCTTTTTGAAATGAGGCCTAATTATTTTTTTTTAATTACAATGTAACAATATTGTACGTTGAACAAAAAGCCTAATGTTTTATTCAAATTTTTGACGTAAGGAATATCATTCTAAATTTAAATTTTAAATGCTTGAATTTCGAAGCATTCAAATCGTACTTCCCTTTTTAAATGTGTTTCGCGCGCTTATTTTTTGTTTCTTATCTTTTTTCGGCATAGGTTTTACAAATATGCAGCTATAATTTCTAAGAGAAATGTGACTTATATATTGACTTATATGTGACTTATACTATATATTCTTAACAGAACTCGCGCTTTTTGTTAAGATCTCAAGAGCAAAATCTAGGTCTGGTAGTTGTGAGTGTCTTAATTAATACAAGATATAGCTAGAACGTAAAATGTTTGAAATTTACCGAATTTGACACATTTCCAAATTATTACTCTTATCTAACAAAGTAGCATTAGCAATATAAGTTAAACATAAATAGGCACTAATTGTGTGGTCTCTCGACTTATGGTATTACTCCTTATTAAGAAGCCATTATAATTATAATCAATATGTAACTTGATGTGTACTTTGTTACCTATAAAACCTGATATTGCAAGCGAAGTAGTCAGTTGACTTGACCTGGCATACATATTTACCTATAAAACCTGATATTGCAAGCGAAGTAGTCAGTTGACTTGACCTGGCATACATATATACTATAGTCGGTGCAACGTTATGCCTGCCTGTTACGTCACTACAAACCTAACCAAATATGCGCTTGGATTTTAAAATGTGATGTCATAATGTCAGTGAAATGTACTATTCTTTTATTTGGATTGTTGCCAAAGACGAATATAAAAATATAAAACATTATCTGATACTGTTTTTTATTCTTCTTCAGCTATCAATTTAGGTTACCAATTTGTGTAATTCTTGTCAGTTTTGTAAATATAAATGATGACTATATTATGATACTCCATAAGCTTGTAGAATTACCGCTGTCAGTGGCACCAAATTACTTATAGTAGATGATTAAAATGTAGCTATATTTTGTAAATATCTAATACGATCATGTAGACTAGATGTGGGCGTACCTTTATAAAAATGGTTTTAACCTTTAATTACACGTCTTACTTTAAATACAAGAATATTCTATGTATTTATCCATGTAATATCAATTACTTATTTTTCGAATTTTCTAGAAAACATATTGTGTAAGTAATATGTCTATTGGAGATAAACTTAATTATATAAAATAAATATACTATATAGATGTAAGTTCTGTAACTAGCCCCTTGATTATTGTTTAAACAAGAATGAAACAGCTATATTTTTAAATTTTGAATTTTTAAATGATTTTTTGTGTTGAGAATGTTTACCTATTGCTTATAATGAATTGATGTTGATATAGACGTATAGGTGTACATCCGGAGTTCGAATATAAAGTGAAGCATTTTACCTTGATGAAATTTTGAAAATACACGAAATTTATTTTTAAAAAATGCCCAAGTGCGAATTTGTACAAAATCAGTTTTTTGTCGCGTGCAAGGTCATGGCTAATAGTAGATGTACATAACACTAGTTGCACATGCACCGTTTTCAGAAGTTTAACGTAATAAAATTATATATTTCCATCAATTATAAAAATTCAAATTTGTTATTTGATATTGCCACATTTATAAGAAAAGAAGAAGGCTGCAAATAGACTATCTTTGTTCCTCCTAGGTACGCTCACAAGTAAGAAAGAGAAAGTAAATGTGATGTAAAAATAATTGACCTATTGTAAATAAGATTTCTATTTATCTTCGCAAATGTTTATTTTAACAAAACGAAACTAATAAAGCGTTAAATGAGCTGTTTTGTATTATTTTTCATCTATTGACATTATAAAGATTACTAAATTCCGTTCGATGTTGATCGTTTTAATAGGTAGATAACTAGCTGTTACCCGCGGCTTTTCTCGCGACGCAATTAAGATATTTACTGTTAATAAGGACTTTCATACAAACTTTCATCCTCTATTTCGTACCCTTAGGGTAAGAATTTCCATTAACGCTCAATTACGTATCTACTCATTTTTAATAAGTAGCCCAAAAATAAAGTTTCATGTTTCTAACCCAAAAAGTGACGGTCTTCCATACCAATTTTTAACCCCTTTTTCACCCCCTTAGGGGTAGAATTTCCAGAATTCCGTCCTTAGAGGTTGTCTACTCCATAAAACGACCCTACTCACCAAACTTCATGGCTATAACACGAACAGCTTTTGCTCGGCGTATATGAATCAGTCAGTCAGGATATGTCATTTTATAAGTATCGTTTTTATACATAATTTGCTTCGCTGGTCTGTTAGTCTGTGTGTTATTCTAATGTATAAGTTAAAATTGCTGTGACATCTAATTTTGCAAGAAAAAATAAACATCAATCCACCTATTCTCGTAAATTTTGGCATCTGTAACTAGAAACGAATAGGAAGGTACAAAAAGTTTTTTTACATATGAACAAGTGTACGGCTCTCCTGAAGGTAAGAGACAACCGTGACACCTAAGATGTTACAGGTGCGTCGCTGTCCTTTGGTTGGGTGTTGGGCCAATTATGCAAATCGGCAGGCCACCCTCCGGTTATTATGGCGGCAGGAATAGGTAAGGCAGTGTATTCCTACCCTGATCAATCACAGCACGGTACGCGACACACGAGTCTCGGATTGACCCGGGGAAAAAAGGGATTATGGTGTAAGTGACAAAAAATGTGTTTCTTAAGTGTGTGTTTGTCATCTAACTCCTATAGGTACGACTGGACCAAATTTGGTGTAATTTTGTGATTATGTTTCAATGGGATTTTTGTTTAAAATCACAAGTGAACTCGGTAGGCGGCGCTGCTGTCGCTAAGTCACTGAAATAAGGCCGTACGAAGTTCGCCGGGTCAGCTGGTATATTTAACAGGTTAACATATTTAAAAGGTCACTTAAGTTATTAGTTTAAATCTTGGCCTCATGAAGACCTACTTATCACTTATTAGCATAGACTCTTCAAAAGTAACGAATTACCTGAAGGAGTTTAGTGATGTAATATTTTGTTACACTAAACGTTGTCAGCGTCTTTGCTGAAGCAATTTACGTTTGCAAATTCAAAATTATTTATACGCTACCGTAGGTGGTAGTAACATATAAGGTGGTAGTACCAATCCGGGCTAACTACTAGCATAGCACTGTCACCTAGTTATGCCTTATGGCTTCTGTGGTCTAGAGGTCCGGCGCTGGATTTGACTACTTGAGGTCACAAGTTCGATTCTTGGGTCATTCAACAAATAAAAGTAGAAAATGTGTATTTTAAATTTTTCGATAAAAATAACGTTGCCCGGGATTGGATATGTGCCCGGTTGGCGACAGGTTGCCACCTATCACATTGTGGGACTTAGTATCTTCGGTTAGTCGTGGGTGCCCTGGTTGTGCTTCTGCCTACTCTTCGAGTATATGGGAGTAAAGATACTTTTTTCTATATAAATTTTGTAAAAATCTAGTGATTTAATCGTAGGCTTTTCATGTTTACCGATTCCAATAATAGGAAAAAGAAAGTTGAACTTGAAGTGTGACGAAAAGCCATTGAACTGGTAATAGCTGATCAGCAATGATGTTGTTTACTGTCTCTTTACTATGTTTATTTGCCAAGTCATCGTATAATGTTGTTTTATTGGTCATAAGCTGTTTCCCGAGACTTCCTACTTAAGTTAAAGTAACTTAGTGGTTAAGAATGATCTCGAATCTCATATTCCCGAAGAGGTAGGCAGAATCAGGGCACCCACGACTTACCGAAGACACTAAGTCCCACAATGTGATAGATGGCAAGCCTAACGCCAACCGGGCACATATCCAATCCCGGGCAACGTTATTTTTATCAAAAAATTGAAAATAGGTAGGTACACATTTTTTTTGTTGCCCGACCGGGGATCGAACCCGGGACCTCAAGAAGTAAGATCCGACTATGGACCGCTTGACCATAGAGGCGATAAAAATTAAAAATATTCAAAATGTTGACCCGGGCTTATGTAGCATAAACTATTTCTATATATACCTATTTATATAAACTAATTAATAATTTTACGTAAAATTGAACATAAAAACCGATATAAATTTCAATAATCCTCGTTTTAGGTTTAGTACATCCTGTAAACATCAGCTACTTAGCAATCACAGTTTTAAAAAAACATTTATTTTTATTTGATTTGATTTGGTTTTATTATGTGTTGACTCGGATAACGGTACTGACATTGATACCTAGATGCTAAGTTTGTAAAAAAAAAATTTAGTTTTCCTTGCAATTTTTTTCAAGTTTTTCTCTTCATCTAAACTTTTCTTAAAAGCCAATGCAATATTTAAATAACACTAAAATAAATAAATAATGACAACTCCCTACAAAACCTTCTACGTCCAATCCCGATAACGTCAGTTTAAAAAAATCTGCATCGACATTGGTTCTTCTTCTCAAAAGTTATGATGTCACAGACAGATATACATACACAGACACGTCAAACTAAAACAAAACAAACACCCCTCTTTTTCTGTCAGGGTTTAAAAAAAGGACCCTATAGACTTGTTCTCGAATTTTTCGCTTATCTGCCTACACAATTGGCGATTCATTCTTAAATGTGAATGAAGGAATAAAACAAAGCATCAGACACATAATTCCAAAAAAAATAGTAATAGGTTCAAGATTCATCATTCGATTTTACCAAGAAAATTAAGATTTATAGATTTATAGATTTATATTTTTTAAAATATAATGCTCATTCTATCATTCTTTAGTTATCGTCATTCACTCTTATCATTTTTGCGTTGCAATATTACAACTTATTTCTGAATTTGTCATAATAATTGTTAATAGTAGTGGTGCATGAGGTATTTGCAGCGTTAACAATTGCTTAAAAATTCATTACATACCTACATAAAAAGATACAGGTCATAAATTATAATACCTTTTGCAAGAAGTATTACATAATATCTCTTTCAAACTAGTTTAGGTGATATCTATTTTATATTTTTTTGGCTTATGTTTGTTGTGTAGATACCTATTAGGTTAGGTTATCATTTAACAATATTTTAATCTTTATATAGATTTATTACGTGTCACGTGAGATCCGAGAAAGAAAGGGATTGAAAGAAAGTGTTGGTGTTAAAATGCGAAAGGGCATGCTCCGCTGGTTCGGTCATGTGGAAAGAATGACAGATGAAAGGTTGACAAAGCAGATATACAATGCGAATGTGGATGGATACCGGTACCCGGGGAGACCCAGGTTGACATTTCACGATCAGGTCGCTCGGATATTTACATCTTAAATTTTTTGAGTAATTTAAATGTAAATTTTAACTAATATCTTAAAATTGTACATACCATCATCATCACCACCATCAGAAAGTAAATATTTCAACGAACAAAAAGGCCCCAAACTTTTTGAAAAAAGCTGATATTTTGATGTCAGAAAAATTGAAAATAAATGTTTTAAATCAAATAAATTTTAGTGTAATTGGAACATAATGAGGTAAGTTTTAGCCAAATTTTGTAGATTTAAAAAAAAAGATATACATAAAAAACCAACAACTTGTTTTTTTTGTATTTTTCACCTAAATTTTGAGGCCATGTGAAAAAATTGCAAAGACAAAAGTTATAGATCTTTTTATTACCTACAACTTTGCCATTTCACTTTTTTCCACAGGACTTATAGTTTTGCCGGAAATCAAGATAAACCATTTTTTCCCCTTTAAAACTTACCCCCTCCCAGTTCCCAAACTCGGATCGACTGTAATTTATTTTTCCTTTCATTTTGATCATATTCCCCTCCTTTTCTATTGAGTTTCATCCTACTGTAATTTTTTTTTCATTTTTTACTATTTTTGAAGGCTTCGGCCCTGGTCTACTACTGGAATAATGTCAGCTATGTAAGCAAAACTAACAATAAAATCAGGCCCCCTCCCTGGTCAAAAGTCCAAACTCATTTCGTCATTAAAAACAAGCACTACCTGGATGATTCGTTTCTCACATCGCCTTTTACCAATAATATACATGGCAATATTTATAAGGAAAACTACGTTTTTAATTTCGCTCGGCTCTAACGTACCTAATACTTAGGTGTTAGGGTCAGTGATGGTTATTGTTTTTGTAACAGACTAGCAGCTCTGTGATCAAGCAGTCCAGTATTGGTCGTGACTTCATGAGGTCCCAGATTCAATCCCCCGTCGGACAATAAAAGAAAACATGTTTTCGAATTTTCTAATAAAAACAAAATTGCCTGGGATTGGATATGTGTCCGGTTTGTAGTAGATTTGCTATCAATCACATTGTGGACTTACGGTCTCCGAGGTCGACTCAGAGACGCCAGTTAAAAAATAATCTATGTTATTATCTAGCCGTGGGTGGCCTATTTGTACCTCTGCCTACGCATTTGAGGATGATATGGTCGACACGACATACTAACTGTTACCTGCGGCTTCGCCCGCGTTTTCGCACGAACCCGTTGTGCGTTCGGGATTAAAAGTAGCCTTTAAGTTAATCCAGGTTACAATCTATCTGCGTTCCAAATTTTAGACAAATCCGTTTAGCCATTCGAGCGTGAAAGAGTAACAAACTTACACAAATCTTACAAACTTTCGCTTTTATAATATTAGTAGGATATGATATATTTTTTTCAACAAACCGTATGTGGAAGATGTTGTAGGAAAAATAATTTAATAAATTTATTTGGACGATTTAGAAGTCCAAAGCATTTGTTGGTATTTTTGTTTGTTTCCTCAGCATGGGAAAATATTCGATGTTTTTTTTATCGTTTTGGCATTAATTGAATGGCACGGGTCTATCTTGAAACCTTAGCCATGTTATAATAAATACAATGCCGTAGAAGAGCGGTAAAACAATTTATAACAGAAGAAATATGTAACGGTATATCCGTCGTTGAGCTTAGGACAGATGTATTGATTTATATTTTGGCCAGAAGTATATCTATAGGTAAATACATGTGTAGAATATTTTAAGTATGTACGGTTAGCAGTATAGTTAACTCAAAACATGTAAGTAACTAGGTAATGCTCGCCTAGCTGGAAACCTTTAGGAACATTGAACTTCATGACGTTTTGGAAGTTAATTGGCAATGTAGATGTAGATAAAAATGCAGAACGCTATGTACCAACTATGTACACAAACTAGGATGACGACGAAAATTACTTGAAAATTGCAACAGATTATGTAAATAACAAAATTAGTGCCACTCCATATTGTCAATTTCAATTTGTACGTAATCTGTACCGCTATGTCAAAAAACAAAGGCGACGGATGTGTGATGTACAATGCCTTATGAAAATGGGATTAACGGTAATCATAAGTTAGGTAACTGCTGGTAGCATCAGGGTGGGGAAGCGACCGCAGGGACTTTCAGTTTCTATAGTTAACTTGTTCTGCTAACACGTATTATGTAATGTCAGCCGGCCTAACAACCCGCATTTGCGAGCGTGACATACATTTTTAAATTCAACGTTGTATTTATTTTAATATTCATGCTAATAAGCATAATTTAATTACACTTCAGAGATTAGGCACAACTATTGCCTAATGCATTTATCTAGTTTATATTTACGTGCGTTTTTTTATTTTTGAACAATGAAAAGACTTTAGTGCTTTATCATTGTGAACAAGTGTATTATGTGTGTTTTGTGAAGATAATAATTTAAGCACCATCTGTCGAAAAGTAAGTGTATTTTTTAAAATAGAAAATAAGGCATTATAAATTTTAAGTCTTTGCTTGACGTTATAGTACCTATTTATTGTAAAAAAAGGAAAATTACGCGAGCTTTGAGAATAAGGCACGATCCTATTTTCGAAAAATTTCGCTGACTCTTATTCAAATTCTGGAACATTTGTATTTACCTAAATAATATAATTAAAAACAATACTTTGTAATTTGAAGCATTGGTTATCATTTGCAATGCAAAGAAAGGTTTAGTGAGCTTTTATTTTAAGACTTACTAGGTTCGATTCTGACTACGTATAGATAAGCTTAAGAAAAAATATGTTTATTATTTTATTCTAAGGCGATAATTTACTTGCAGGTTTAGGGCCTTTCCCTAAAGTTTACACTTTACAGTTGTAAAAATTAATAAAACGGAATTCTTTGTGCATCTTTTATATTTTTTTCGATATAGTGTCGACTGTCGATAGAGGTTTGATGAATTTACCTACTCGTGTTTGTTTTCTACGACTAGAAGGTAACTATGCAGACAGAATTCCTAATGGTTAGGAATAAATGACGTTTTAAACACTAAAGATGGTGATAGTGCGTTGCTAATTTTTTTTATGATCTTAGGCCTATTGTGTAAGTTTACAAGATACTCTTAGAAGCGGAACCTTCCGGAATACGATACTAGCAAGCACTGGCTTTCGGTAGAAATAGATACAGTGATATCAGTCTAGAGAACTCGTAGCAATTCTACCGAGATCAATTATCTTTTAATCAGTCGTTAAGTCTACATTTTCTATACAAAATTGTGACTTAATGGTTAATTAACGTCTCTGAGTACGGCCATTATTTTTTGCATTTAAACCAATATTTATATGAAATCCATACTAATACTATAAATGCGAAAGTCTTTCCATCTGTTATGCTTTTCCCCCATTTTATAGTGATTCCCCGTGCTGGTCCGGGCTCCTTTGCAGAAAATAGACCATCTGCCTTTCTGCCAGGCAGCTCGTAAAAGGTGAGCATAGACTTACCGTCACTTACACCGTGACATCCTACTAGGTTCGCAGCGACTCGCCCGGATTGGTACCACCCCCATACCTATTCCTGCCGCCATAACGTCAATGATTGCCAATGACATTTTCCGGTTCGGAGGGTAAGATATCCGGCCTACCTAAACTTAATTTTGCTCGAGGTCTAACATAATTGCCTCAGGTTGATAACGCACCATTACCACCTTTGGTGTCTCTAGGCTGCTTGAATTTCTTACCTACAGAAAATCCGCCTGCTTGTTTGCCTTCCAATTTCATAATTTAAAAATACTTGCATAGCTAAACTGATGGACTTAACTTGATGAAATCGAACTTGCATAGGAACATATTAAAAAAAAATTGGATACTTTTTTCTAATCCCTGGGGGATTATTTTTACACTATGGCCAATTTTATTAATTTGTAATTTGATTTGTCGCCTCAGTGGTCTAGCGGTCTGGCGTCTCACTTGACTTCTTGAGGTCCCGGGTTTAATTCCCCGGTCAGGCAACATTAAAAAAGTATATTTTCAATTTTCTAATAAAAATAATATAGCCCGGGATTGGATATGTGCCCGGTTAGCGATAGGCTTGCCACTTATTACATTCTGGGACTTAGTGTCTTTGGCTAGTCGTGGGTGTCTTAGTTGTGCTTCTGCCTACATCTTCGGGGGTATGAGCGTGAAGATATTTTTTTTTCTTTTTGATAATTTGAGTTCATATAAAGTTCAAAAATTTACAAAGTTAACAAAAAAAATAAGCATTGTTAAGCATAAATTAAAAACTACTTACAGGATCTTTGTAAAATAGATATGGGACCACCTCAGGAATCAGGCCTACATTTCGCAAAAAGAAACATCAAATTCAGTAATCATTACAATCAGTAATCAGTAATCAATACATTAGTAATCGCGTAACAGCAAGAACAGCAAGAAGTCCAGCACCCTTCCATAAATCTTCGTGAAATATTTTGGAATATGTTTTAAATACTGCATAGAAGATTTTTTTTATAGACGATCTCAAGTTTTAAATTATGAAAAAAGTATTTTATATTTATTTTATAGAAAACTCGAATCATGTTCCGTTTTAAGTTAACTTAGTAAGTAAGTAAGTAAGGATAAATAGTGTAAGCTGGTCCTTCGAGCTTTCAGGGTCCCCAGGGTCCTCCTGTACATATATCTGGTGTACACAAATTTATAGTGGGGAAAGGTAAAGAAGGCGAAATAACCCAAAGATATGAAGAAGATATCAACTTGAGCCTGGGATATAAGAAAGTAACTAATAATGAATAAATGAATGAACTCTTTATTAGAATTAAACTTACAAAAAAGCATACAAATAAATTTTATCAACAGCATAATTCATAGATTTTCACAAACAAGTTAGAAAGAAAGAATATATTTATTAATGTCTTGGTAGGTTTATCGACTATCCAACATTTTAAGCAAGCAAACGACAAGCCAGCACCAATGTTAAGGTGACAAAAAATAAGGTACCTAAATAACAGTACCAATTCGAACTAGTAGTTGCAGGGCTCTAAGGACTCTACCGCCTAATCGAACTACACTAGTTCACTAATTCAGCAATGTAAATTTCTAGATCATTCGATTTGTAGGCAATGGGGTCGTCACATCTCTTTAACTTGTTACGAATCCACTTGTATCAAGTACAGTGCAATTACAACATTTGCTCGATTGAGAAAATGATAACCTGATTGAAATAACCGGTACCTCTCATAGATAACACAGATTTTAAATCGTACCAATTAACCTACCACTGACAAACTAGCTGAGTAACGTGACTTTAGTTGTACATTGTCACTGAAAGAAAGATTATTAATCCGGGTCCTATGTGTAGACGTAGACATAGACGTAGTAGTCGGCTACTCCCAGAAATTAGCTTTATAAACCTACAATTAAAATCTTCAATAACCCCCGACAAAACCTATAACATGTAGCTAAAAAACCTTCTTCATCCCATCAGCTTTAAAATAAACAAAAATTCAGATCGAAATCTATCCACGCATTCAAATGTTTTGATGGTACAGACACACACGCACACGCATACGCACACGAGCTCGCACACACACACACACAGAGAAATAGGGACGTCGAACTTGTAACACCCTTTCCGTCAGAAAAAAATAAAATTATAACTAATTATTTTTAACTTACTTCAATAAAGCACAAGTTTATATATTCGATTTATATAAAGTAGAACCTTACATAAGAAAGACAGTTCGTATGGTCACCACGAAGGGTATTATGTAGCATCCTGTAGCACATGTGTATTTGTTTTATTTTTAATGTTATTATATTATACGTATATTTTTATGTAGCTATAATCGATTTCTCTGTCATTTCTGGAGAGATTTTACAATTTTTTTTTCATTTGAAAGAGTGCATTTCCTAGGTGGTCCCATTGCCACCAAATCTGGATTTGATAAAGGGCACACTAGCAAAACCTACGAAAATCCTCTTTTTTGATTACGTAGATGATTTACTTCTTGTAATTGAAGTAGGTATTTCGCAGCTTTACTTCATTTAAATCATGAACATAATAAATAATAATAATAAATAAATATTCCTGGACAACTCACACAAATTGAATCCAACCCCAAAGTAAGCAAATTATATTGTTGTGTTATGGGTATTAGTTAACGATACTAATACATGGAAATACTTAAATAGATACCAGAATAAATTTAATAAACACCCAGATCCGAAAATGTAGACATGTAAATGTTCATCACACAAATGTCTGCCCCCGTCGAGAATCGAACCCGAGCCTCGCGGTAAGTCGATGTAGTTACGCTAGCCACTCGACCAACGAGGCGGTCAAAGTATAAATAAAGTTAGTCCGACGCCTACCTCAAACAATGTGTATGTATACATCAAGAAGTTTCGGGCTGAGATCGTTACTCACCGACAAACTTCGGTTGCAAAAACCAAGTACCAAGTCATTTTTCCCCGTGTCCGGGCTCCTTTGTAGAATAGACCATCTGTCGTCCTGCTAAGCAGCTCGTAGAACCCTCCCTCGTAGAGTCCCTAAAACCGTGACATCTGACTAGGTGGTAGAGTTTTGGAGCTTCTTGTCCCGATTGTTACCACCGCCTTACCTATTCCTGCCGCCATAACGTCAATGCTTGCCGTTGACGTGTTTCGGTTCGGAGGAACTTACTGTTCCTCGTAGTCTAACACCCCGGCCTCAGGTTCGCAACGCACCATTGCCACCTTTGGTGTCTCTAAGCGGCGTGTATATCTTACTATCAGGAAATCTGTCGACTTATTTGCCTTTCAATATCAAAAAAATTTTTAGAAAAAGTTTTTGGGGTTTTCCCCATGCTATGTGACTCCAGATTGGTAAGTCTTGAGCATTGTCGTAGAGTTGCGTGTTGGAGAATGAGCACAGCGTCTTCATAATATTGGGATCATATCTTCGTCTCTATTATTTTTTTAACCGACTCTAAAAAAGGAGGAGGTTCTCAATTCAATTGTGTTTTTTTTTTATTTTTTTTTGTATGATTGTTACGCGATTGCTCCGTCAATAGCCAATCGATTTTGATGAAAGAGAGTGATGGAGCAAAAAGTTAACACAATAATCATTTTCCAGTTTGAAATTGAGGGTGAATTTCCTTAAGACGGCAATTAAAGGATAGGTTTGAAAAACACCATTAACATGTTAACATTTACAAGTGACATGGATATCAGGAAGTTTTGTATTTCAGTTGCCTCTGTGGTCTAGCGGTTCAGTTGTTGGACTTGACTGCATGAGGTCCCGGGTTCGAATCCCGGGTCGGGCAACAAAAAGAAAATTGGGTTTTTCGAATTTTCTAATAAAAAATGTAGCCCGGGATTGGAAATGTGCCCGATTGGCGATAGGCTTGCCACCTATCACATTGTGGGACTTAGTATCTTCGGCTAGTCGTGGGTACCCTGGTTGTGCCTCTGCCTACCTCTTCGGAGATATGGGCGTGAAGATGCTTTTTTTTTGTATTTCAACTCAGAATACAATATAAAAGTGCTAGCGGTCCGTCCCGGCTTCCTACGGTTATGAAATATACATATAAACCTTCCTCTTCAATCACTTTATCTATTTAAAAAAACGCATCAAAATCCGTAGCGTAGTTTGAAAGATTTGAGCGTACAAAGGGACATAGGGACAGAGGAAGCGACTTTGTCCTCCAATGTCTATTGAATATGTTTATTTTTTAAATATCAAGTATTGAGTGTACCAAATAGCTACTCAAGCTTGACAATTCATACAGCCTTTTGCCTTCATCCACGAACGTCAATTTATTAAACACGGATAGTTTACCAAGATCATGTTTAACGTATCAAATAGACAACGTAATTAGATATGCTAAAACATTTGGTAATATACTCAGTAATATAACACAAATGTTGTGGTTAAGTCTCATAATACAAGCGTCAAGCATCAAGTAATTTAAAAACATCCCTTTTTTATTCAGTAAGTTAATTTGCCCCTTTCTGGGGCCGGCTAAGACCTTTAGGCCATGCTGCCACGTTTTCCGTATTATTAAATTCTTTTTCAACAGTCATAGTCATCATATACTAAGTCATGTCCCCTTTTTTATTCATTTTCCCTTTTATTTAATAGGCTAAGATCTTTAGACATTTAAAGTTTTAAATTTCCTCTAAACGCTTTAATAACATTTTACAGTTTTTGTTTTGTTTTAAAAGCAACTGTATAAGCTATACTTCCTTTAACCTTCTGGATTTCAAATTTTATGACGGGATATGCCAATTACTAAAAAATAAAGTACTTTTTCAAGTGAGAGTAAGAAATAAGCCTTCTCTGTTGCCCTTGTCCTCGTTTCGGTTTTCCCACCTTTTTGTAACAAAATCGATATATCTGTTTACAACAGTTGCAGTTTTTTCAAAGTTACAGGTTTTTAAAGGCTTATTTTCAATACCATCTGGCGTGTAGCTCATCAATGTAGGAAGATAAGTCAAAGAGTCGGTATGCGACAACCCGATCATTCTCTGATAATAAAGTTACCATTGCGGTTAGTCATCACAAGGCTATAAATAAATACTATGCATTCGCTCACCCGGTCCGTACCACCTCCTTATTCTTGCTGCCGAAGCGTAAGTGCTCACTGTTGTCTTATTCCCGGAGGGAAGCTGGAAGCATATATGAGAGGAGATCCCGGCCGTGAGACAGCAACGCATCAAAAACATCTATGGTCTCTAGAGAGTTCAAGGCTTTTAAAACCATCGAGCGAATCGCCTGCTTGTTCACTACCATATTAATATGTATATTTATAATAAACACAGTAGAGGAACGAATTTTGTACATTGAAGATATTTAAAAGAAATAGATGCTTTGAGGACACTATAACAGAAGAGACTTTAAACACAGTTTAGAGATTTTGGTCTGTCTGTCTATCTGTCTGTACCATGGCCGCGATTCTCACCGAATCTTCTAAACCGATCGCTATAAAATTTGGCTGGCACTTTACGAGTATGTTTCGAGGAAGGTTGTACGCGTCTTTATCGTGCTCACTAAAGGGTATCTCGTGGAGGAGGGATAAAATTCAAAATGTAAATTGGGATATATTTTTTATGAACGCGTAGTTTTGTGACTTGTGAGTGTGTACTTTACAGATCGTCCTGGATTTTTTCCAACTCATAAATTTTAAAGTTAAGATTACAGAAATAACTGCACTACCTAGTATAAAGTGACCAAATGACAGAGACCCAGAATGTAGAGAAATATTTGAATGTCCTGATTATCTTACATATCCCTCAAGGCAAGAGCCTTTGCAGGATGGGCAGAGAGTTTTGAAAGACAAGTAAACGAATTTTGCCGGGTCTGGTTGTAAGTAAAATTTATTTCATTTCAAATAAAAAGAACTCACGGCTAGTCAACATTACATAATATACTAAAATGTCTTTGTATGTAAAATGTTTTTATAAGTATACCTACATCTAGATGAAGATAATATCCACAAACCGAAATAAAACCAAACGCACAATCGAACCAGTAGGTTTCTCTTGAAACTTGCAACGTATTTTTCTTGATTGAACTTGATTTATTTAATATTCGAATTTTTTTATAGAAGTGGAGGCAAACGAGCAAGTGGGTCACCTGATGGAAAGTGGTCACCGCCGCCCACGGGCATCCGCAACACAAGGAGTATCACAGATGTGTTGCCGACCTTTAAAGAATGAGTACGCTTTTCTCTTGAAGGTCCCTAAGTCAATACGTCAACGGCAATCATTGACGTTATGGCGGCAGGAATAGGTAAAGCGGTACCAATCCGGGCGAGTGGTTACGAAACTCTACCTACCACCTAGTAAGATGTCGCGGTGTTAGTGACGGTAAGCCTATGTTCGCCTTTTACGAGCTGCCTGGCAGGATGACAAATGGTCTATTCTGCAAAGTGACATACCCTAGTCCAATTTCTAATTTGCATGAATCGAGATTTAAGAGTAACCCTTCAATTCTAAAAACAATGTCAAATATACGTAGTGTCAGTAAACTTACGAGTACAGTTTGATTGTTTCAACGGGGATTTTAATGAACTTCCTGTATTAAAGCTTTTAGACCTCTCTCACGATTTAGATGTCTAGAGTAACAATAGTTTCATCCTTATCTAAATATCTATAGAAACTTCGCTTTACCCCCGACTTCGTTTGCGTGGAGATCGGGTACATATAGTAATTGTTATCAATGGTGCTTGAATGCAAATTGAAAATTCTACTTTCGAGATAGACAGATTTTATACAATACTAGCCGACCCGGCGAACTTCGTATCGCTTGACACTCAGATCAATTTTATTGCTCAATTCATTCAATTTCATAATTTTATTGGCTTGACATTAACAGCCACTAGCATAGATTAAGGCATTGTTTTTACTTTTTTTCTGGTTTTTATTTTCATGAGAACCATGAGAACACAACAAAAAAGAATTAACAACATTGGTTCATCCATTCTAGCGTTATGAGATGACCTGCGAAATGGGGATTATTTTTTATACAAGAACTAGCTGCCCCAGCGAACTTCGTCCCGCCAATATCCGGATAAAAACTACCTTATCTTTTAAGTTGGATCACACTACACATAGTTGTGAAATTTTATCGAAATCAGTTCAGTAGTTTTGGAGTTTAAGGGCAACATACATCGTGACACAAGATTTTTATATATATAAGATATCCATCCCTTAAGGAATTTTAATCCCGAGCTAAGCTATTTTGTTAGAAAATTTAAAATTCACATTTTCTATTTTGTTAAAAACACATTTCGAGTTACCCGACCTGGGAATCGAAGACCTCATAAGCATCGCTGACACCGGCCCACAAGACCACAGAGGTTACTAAAAGGTCACTAGTTATTAGTTCAAATCTTGGCCTTATGAAGACCTACTTAACGCTTATTAGCATACACTTATTTAGACATTAGTTTATCTCTTGAAATGTAACTTATTACCTGAAGTATCTCCGTGATGTAATATTTAGTTAAACTGGATGTTGTCCTCGTCTTTCCTAATATTAAAGATATTTAGGTCACCCTCGGGAAACTTTCAAAATGGTGACATCAAGGTATTTTTATATGTCCTTCTCCAAATTCAGTAAGTTTACTTTTGAAGCTCGATTCAAGCAGTATTAGAAATAGGAATCGCGTATATCATTTTAGGTACTCTTGAACACAAAACTGACGAATTATTAACATTTAGTAGTAAACAATACATTATATTATCGGATTCGTTGAATTTATTTGTTTATTTTATTACATTGGAAGGCAAACAAGCAGACGCATTTCCTGATGGTAGGAAACTTTCGCTGCCTAGAGTTAAGTTAAGTTAGTGAGCTGGCTACCTTACCCACCAAACCGGAACACGTCATGACGTTGTGGCGGCAGGAATAGATAAGGCGGTGGTACCAATCCGAGTGAGTCGCTGCGAAACTCCACCACCTAGTCAGATGTCACGGTGCTAGTGACGGCAAGCCTATGCTCGCCTTTTACGAGCTGCCTGGCACAGGAAAACAGATGGTATATTCTACAAAGG
>NJDD01000731.1:96210-116795 GCA_002245505.1 Calephelis nemesis
TAAATGTTAATAGTTCGCTAATACTGTGTTTGAAATTACCTAAAATGACATATATATATATATATATACGATTACAATTTCCAATTCGCATGATATGGACTTTCAAGAGTAACCCTGTTAGTATGTTTTTTTTTTGCAAAATTACGTCATAATCGGTTTAGCTCTTTTGTCGTGTAAACTGAATACGAAATACAGAATAAAGTTTATAATCTTGTTTTCTTTTTTGAACGCTAGTTTATTTTTTAATTATAAATATCATAGGTAGGTTATAACTATTCTACGTTTGATACCAAGCTGAATGAAATTCAATGAAAAAACACCCACTTTGTATAAATAACAATACCTCTGAATTATACTCGTGGTCTCCGTGGTCTAGCGGTCCGGGTGTTGGATTTGACTGCATGAGGTCCCGAGTTCGAATCCCGGGTCGGCCAACAAAAAGAAAATTGGATTTTTCCAATTTTCTAATAAAAAAAAATGTTGATCGGGATTGGAAATGTGCCCGGTTGGCGATAGGCTTGCCACCTATCACATTGAGGGACTTAGTGTCTTCGGCTAATCGCGGGTGCCCTGGTTGTGCCTCTGCCTACCTCTTCGGGGATATGGGCGTAAAGATACTTACCTACTTACTTTTATACTCGTACAAACGATACCAAGCACATTATACTTATTATGCCTAATGACAATGCATTGTCGTCTTCTGGCATAAATAGTTGGGTAGCGGGTAGACGTAAGGCACGACACCCCGACCAAAAGATAGCGACATTAATTATCTATGTCTTCAGGCTACAGATCTCTCTTACATCATGAGAACTTTGTGCTTGATCTCAATGCTTGGGCTTACGAAGACATATTTAAATTACCTCTGTAGTCTAGCTAGTGTGGTCTTGGACTTCATGAAGCGGGTTGGATTCGAGCAACAAAAAAAAACATATTAAATAAAAACCACGTTGCCCGGGACTGGATACGTGCCCGGTTGTCGATAGTTTTGTCACCTATCATATTTTGGAACTTAAAGTTTACGGCTAGTCATAGTCGTTGGCTATATTTAAATTTGTGCTCGCCTTTTACGAGTTGCTTGGTAAAGAGGCAGATGGTCTATGCTACTCAGCTGACCAGACCTAACAAGGAGGCTTTTATTATATTATTATCACATGGTTATTTCATCCAAGGTCGAAACATATCGAAACAGAATTATCACTAACTAATTGAACTCCTCGAAGTTTAAAAAAATGTATTTTTTCATGTTATTACGCATATAAGCACAATACCTTTTCTATTTCTTCGGGGATACGAGCGTGAAGATATGTTGTTTAGTTAAATCTTGTAAACTTTATATTAGTAGGGCAAAGAAGTATGTATGTCATAATTTTCTTATGAAATTAAAATTTACGATCGCATTTGAATTTTACATCCACGAGCGTAAAGATTATCTACATTTTAATCATCTAAAATCGTCGGTTTAAATTTAATTAATTATATTTAAGTTAAAACATCCGTAGAAGATTTCGACATAACTAATGTGGTAATAGGGTTACTAAACTATACATAGGAGCCCTTTATAAATGACGTAAGGCGGTTTTTAGGCTAAATTAGCCTTCATTATATACTTCATTTTAAGATTATAATTACTGCCTTAATAAGAAGTTTTTGTTTAAAGAATTATACATATAAACTAGCTGGCCCAGCAAACTTCGTATCGCTTGACATTAATGCTTCGATAGCAGCGCAGTCTGTCGGATCCAATGTGAAATATACCAAAAGCAACAACTACATACTTATTATTAAAAAAACAATTTAAAAAAAATATTCAGGAGACCAAATTGTGAATCTAAACCATTCTCTAATTCCCTTAAAAGCACACAAAAAGTTTCACATTTATCTTATATATAAAAATCAATCGCTGTTCGTTAGTCTTGTTATAACTCGAGAATAGCTGGATCGATTTGGCTCATTTTGGTTTTCATTTATTCGTTGAACTCCAGGAAAGTTTTAAAAGATAAAAGAAAAAGACAAATCTGTGAGGAAACTAGGAACAAAAACATTTTAAGTTTTCCCATATAAACAGAACGGTTGGGACGAAGTTCGCCGCGACAGCTACTTGTATATAAAGATTTAACCAACATTGTAACAATCATAGAAATTTTTTTTTCACTACTCTTTCTGACTTTTTTTTGTTTCTGACTCACGAATGCTCTAACCATATAAAAAAATTCGTATCTAGGTTGACTTTTACAGAGCTGATAGTATAATGAAACATTTTTTACAAGTAACCAGCGATCCTGGCTAACTTCGTTTCACCCGTTCAGTTTGCATGGGAAAAATAAAGTACTTTTTTCCCATTTTCCCTGCAATTTTTCCGGTTTTACTCCTAACCTTCCTTCCTTTCTTCTTCTGACAATAAGTTCTAACACACCAAAAAACAGAATCATCGGTTCAGTAGCTCGGAAGTTATGCGCTTAACAACACACTTATAGCAATTCATTTTTATGTTATAGATTTAGGATATTAAAAATCACATTAAAAAAAGGTTGCTTAAAAATCATGGACAGAATGATTTTAACTATTTTTATTAAATATATTTAAATACCCGGCAACCCAGATACACAACAGGAAACCCAACTTCTGCACATTTTGTACGTCTCAAACCTACTCAGGATAAAATTTTCTTATTATTTCAAAATGGCAACTTTAATGAAAATACATTTTCTTTAATTTTGATTACAGGCCTTTTAACCAACTCATTTTTAATGAGTTGCTTATATCTCATTTTAATTAAAATTTTAAACTGTATAAATTATTAAATTAAAGTTATAAAATATTATAGTTATGAAACATAAGAACCTGTTCCGGTCTCAATTTTCCTGTTAGCTCGGTGAAGTTCGACCTGGATTCGGATATCAGACTAATAAAAGGTAACGACGACTCAAATCCTATTTTAAAATTTTTAATTCCATTCTTACCAATGTTATGGTTAATTTTACGGGTTGGTAATGTCCTATAGCTATCAGTTTTATCATTTGAAAAAACAGTACCTATAAATTACTAACAGTTATAAAAGTTGTAATATTTAAAAAATAATATGTTTAAAATGGAAATAGAAGTAAATCGACATTTGTTTAGAAAATACTGTTTATTACGAACACCTGACTTCTATAAATTTTACAAGATCATAATCAATCTCAATTCAACGTGGGCATTGAAATTGGCACGGAATACGACAATGACGAGCACTGACACTATGGCGGCAGAAATATTTAAGGCGGTGGCACACCTTGTAATTTAATGTTGTATTGATATAAACAGCTGTCAAAAATGAAGAACTTCATCAAAAGCATGTTGCCAAGACGAAACCGTATGTTGTCAAATATCATGTAGAGTCAAGCTAAACACTCTAACTCTATAAGCTCTAATTTTTTTGACAAGTATCAAAATATATGTAAGTAAGTTTAGAATTTATTCACCGGTCATAACTAACTAACTATTATATCAAAGTTTTCGTAGTGCCGAAACAATTAAACCACATGTTTGATTGCAGTGTATAGTTGTGATCTTAGCGCTTGTAGAGTCAGCGTTTAGAATGTGAAGCTTGGCTCTATCTGACATCTCATAATTTTTTGGCAGTGCGAGTTTTGTAGTGTTACTCTCGAATTTCGATATCATGCAAATTGGAAATTGGAATCGTGTCTGTGATTTTAGGTACTTTTGAAAGAGTAAAACGGATTATTAACATACAGTTTAACAAATCCGCTAAAAAATTATTTACTGTTTATTATTAGCTTAATGTTAAAATTTCGTCAGTGTTGTATTCAAGAGTACCTACCTAAATAGACATACTCGATTCCAATATCCAATATTGCTTGAATGGCAAAAAATATTATAAATGTTACAACAATAGGTTCATACCTTTTTTTTTAACGAGTGGAAATCCTCATGGATACCCGGGACGGGTTATGTCGGACTTCTACCGGCTAAAACCACTCGGTGACCGCCCTCTGTGCGTACTCGTATCGGGTGACTGCGGCATCTTCGAAGAACACACCGCTGTCACCCTTACACCTGCCCGAAGGCTCATCCGCTCAGAAGCCTCCCCCTTCTGATGCCGTCGCTTTGACGACAGCAGCTTGGGGTTACACCATGCTATGCTGCCTTACGTCCCGGGCTGCATTTTAAGCCAACTGACACCCCGATCAGTTGACTCACAGCCCCAACCCTCTTTTCGTCGCCTCTTACGACAGGCAGAGGATACCGTAGCCCTATTCGTCGCCCGGTACTACAGGGCCCAATAAGTTCATACCTATCAAACCATTTCTTGTTATATAAAATGAACATTACACTACAACGCTCAATAATTACTTACATTATGATAGGTAAGACGGTTGTAATGTCATATTCGAGAGATATACGATTTTACAACTGGATACGGTCACAGTGTTAGTGACAGATAAACCTTGTGTCATATACTATGTGTATGACTCATGACATGTGTCATGACTCATGACTCATGTCGAATGTTCGAAGGAGCTCGGGAGTCGAGACAGACGGGGGTAATCGAACGATTGCCAACTTCTCTGAATTTGTCGAGCCTGAGCAGAATCTAAAATTGCATGAATAATCAAATTTGTTTGAAATCGAGATATAAGACTGGCTCTACAGAATTTGAGCCACATGATTAATCGGTCGATTTAAGAGTAAATTAACTATCGAACTAAAATAAAATTAAGAAGTACTTAAGATACTAGAATATTAAAAACACACCCGGACCAAGAAATACAAACATCTAGATGTCAACTACATAAACACCTGCTATCGACGGGAATCTAACTTGAGCCTTGCGGTCAACTATATGTATAGATGAAGATAATTAAAATCGCTCATATAGTCTAGTGGGCCGATGTTGGAAATGAGTTCACGAGGTCTTGGGATCGATCTCCAAGAAAATATATTTTATTTTGTTTTTAAAAATTATGTTGCCCAGGATTAGATGTGTCCGTTTGGCGATAGGCCTGCCACCTATCGCATTGTGGGGCTAATCTAGCTGTGGCTAGTCGTAGATGTCCCGGTTGTACCTCTGTCTAACACTTCGGGGATACCACTTAAAAATAGCTCTTGCGTCGTACGAGGTAATAATTAAGCCTTATAAAAAGATGCCCACCAAACAATATAATAACCCCCTGCGTGTATCGCGGTCAGTCGGTCTCAATGTCGGTTGTATATTGTGCGGTAATATTGACGGTAACTCCGAGAAATAGCGCGCTTGCGTCAGTAGGACCGCTTTATGCATCGTGAACTAAGTAATGTAGAGTTCTCGACCATGACGTAGAATTATTAAATTAAACTCATGTGGTTCTGTTTGGTATTAATTGTGTTTATTCTAACTGGGTTCAGTATGTTGAGTGTGAGTTTCGCACGAATTTACTTTACTATGGCGCTTGCGTTTGAACGATCAAAATGTATGGAATAATTTAGTTGTTAAGACTATCCTCTAGAGGCGCTGACAATAGCTCCATACATCTATTTCAGTAAACGTAAACGTGATAGTAAAGTAAATCATTTCAAAAACTCACAACTTGGCACACAGGTTCCTGTAGAGTGAGTGCTCAAGCATTTTTTGAAGTGAAAACTTCTTTAGCGGCGTAGCGCACTTTTTTTGGAATGGGGGAAAAAGCTTTTTAACTCGTGTCCGGACATGTGACCTGATCGAAAAATTCGTAAGACGGCGCAGGGCGCTTGCGCGAATGTTCGTGTTGTCATGTTTGTGTACGGTAGCGCAATAAATTAATACTTTATTGTATCACATAAATTATAGTACTTTCATACTGATAATTAAAGCAATCAATGCAAAAATATTCCCTAACCATTCCAAAATATCAAAAATGCACAACGCTAATATTCAAATTTTCACTTCTGCCGGCACTCTCGGGGTGCCGATAGGTGCTTTTGTGAGGAAATCACATCAAATGTACTTTTTCCTCAACTTCATGTCAACATACACATGTACCGTTTTCCTAACGTGACTTTTTGTTTTTGAAAAAGGGCAGGATTTTCGTAATTTATATTTGTTATAAATTGTATAATGAATCAAAAAAAACGTATGGTATAAAATTATAGAGTGTAGCAAAAAATCTTACGGAAAATATTGTAAATGAACAGTTTTATGGAATATAGGCTTTTATCGGAATTTAACTGAGCGTGATTTAAAATCACTGCTAGCAATGCTCTTCATAAAAAACACATTGCACATGATGGGGATAATTTACCACGGTGGTTTTATTTGTTATTTTCTTAGGTACTGAACGTGCTTAATCGCCTTACTAGCATGCTGTTTGTAAGCGTGCTTTATATGCTAATCTATTTACGAAGCAAAATTTCGCAACAGCTCACTATAAGTTTTCAGTTCTGTTGGCACTCTATTTATGTTAATAAGCGTTTAGACGGCATTAAAATTATGAAGCACTTTTGAGAAATTGTGATTGTCCTTTAAATAAATAGTTACAAGTCTTGCATAAATACATCCAACTTGGCGAATAGTCTACTGCTGACGCGTAAACTTTCTCCTCTTTGTTTACTGGATCAAACAGACGGTTAATGTGTGCTTATTTTTTAACAAAAACACGTTTATATCCAGGTCTTGAAGTGTAAATAAATAAATAACAAGCGCTGTAAAACTACAAAAAATGACCCCAACTAATTTATTAGTACTTAATACACAAAAAAATCTAAAAAAAATCTAAAAAATATATCAACATGCTCAACTTTCTCCTCTTTGTTTACTGGATCAAACAGACGGTTAATGTGTGCTTATTTTTTAAAGAAAACACGTTTATATCCAGGTCATAAAGTGTAAATAAATAAATAGCAAGCGCTGTAAACCTGCAAAAAATGACCCCAACTAATTTATGGATATATAATGACCTGGATATAAACGTGTTTTCGTTAAAAAATAAGCACACATTAACCGTCTGCTTGATCCAGTAAACAAAGAGGAGAAAGTAGAGCATGTTGATATATTTTTTAGATTTTTTTTTCAAAAGATAGCAAATTATTCCGAAATGGTGTCACATAAACTTTATTTACTTTTTATTCTATACTAAGTAATTTTTGAGTTATAAAACGAAACTAACCGAAGAATGTACATATACTATTAAGTACCGACTCGTATATAGGATCGTGATCCAATTAATGTAGGAGCTTCTCGAAATTGTGCCCTATATTTTTAAGAAATGACTATCAAAAGCGGTTGACTATTATTGGCCGAATTATCAAGAAAAAAAAAACAAAGTAAAATAGCTATGCTCCTTTTTATGAGTCGGTTAAAAAACGAAACAATTTTTAGTTAATCATAAACTAACGTATAATTTAATACAAAACTTAGAGGTTATATTGATACCTGTAATATTATATAATTTATGTATAATAAGTACCTGGAAGACCAAGTTTAACTTGATATTTTTAAATCAAAACGGAAAAGTTACAAGTTTGACGTGTCAGACAGGTGTGTGTGCCTGTCTGTGCTTTCACAATTTTTATACAGACGGACCCTTTTCATTTTTTCATCTGCTCTTAAGAAAACACCCGAATCCTTACTAAAAAGATTTCACGTCGTTGATTCGGAAACCGTCTCTTTAGGAAGGAATGCATAATGTCAAAATGATCGACTGACATCTCACGGGAGTTATCAAAAAGTGACAATGACAATTCCAGCGTTATGGTTTCAGTTATCGAAATGGCAAGAATCGCAGTAGTACCTGTGTAGACCTTGTACTTTTCGTATCGGTTCCAACTTCCAAGCGTTGGAGATGTATTGTAACACGATAGAGGAATATTCCGATCCGGTGGTAGATTTATTATTATATAGACCCGTCACAAGTGCCTCTTGTAGGTTTATGTGAAATAAAGATGATTTATTATTTATTTATTAATGGATGTCTATAAAATTATTTTTGCAGTTTATTTATAAGAGAACTAGACTAAAGGCTCATGCCAAGAAATAGATGAGTCATATGAACATCCAGTACAAAAATAAATGACCAAAATGGACTCAATCTACCTGCACTTTTGAATTCTCATCTGCACTCAGTTGGACAGCTTACAGGTGACGGCATACTGCTGAATATTATTATTTTATGCTCTTTTATCGTCCTATATACCTACTTCACCTGGTGGTTCATATGACCCATCTATTTTTGGCATGGGCCTGTAGTCTATTCGTTAAGATCATAGATAATACACATTGTTTAGAAGTCGACAAGTGTACGTTTGGTTAAATACATCGAAAAATTAATGTTTTTTTTTTTTTTTAAAAAGTATCTCCGTCGCGTACGCGTCGGTTCGCTTTCGTAGTGAACCTCCTTCGTGTATTTTAGTTTATTAATACTTATCTTTAAGGAAAAAGATAAAAATACATTAATTAAACTTTGACATTGTAGTTAAATTCAGAAATCAATATACAAGTCATTAGATGAGTTGGACCTTCAATTAAAAATACAAAAATGTTATTTTGTTAGGATTTTTACAATATCGTTCTTTATTCAAGGTTAAAGATGACAAGATGGTGTAAATATAAGTAATATTGGGGTCACAGCATACATTAACGCGATCATTATACTTATTGATGACTTTTGGTGTTATATTGTTGCATTTTGGGTTACAAGTCATAAGCGGCGCGGGTATATCATTTTTATAATCTTAATTTTTTGACGCTTTTCTATAATCATGCAGTTAAAGTACATCCAGAGAATTACGACCATGGAATTTTCGATTATATAATGCAATGTTACGATATGTATGTGGCATTGCATTAAAGTTAAAAAATATTTATTTTGCAGAAAATGTGTGCTAATTGGTTAAAAAACACTTGATCGTACCAACTGGTTTCACCACACTGTAGTTTGCAAATCTTATATACTTATATATCAAAAAATCGTGTTAGTTACACTATTTATAACTCAAGAATGGTTAAATCGATTTGACTGAAAATTGATGGGGAGGTAGTTAAAAAACAGTAAAAGGACATTTTATCCCATTTAAATGAAAGTAAACTAGGAAAATCAACATTTTTATTCGATACAAACTGAACGGGTGAAACGACGGTTAACGTTAAGTGTATATTTTATCTAAAAGTTATTGTAAAATACAGAAACAATTTTAGTTGTTTTGGACTTTCTTTTCAATGTATGTTATCTATTGTCTACTTTAGTGGCTAATGTACATGAGATTTATCAATGTCTAAATAGGTTTTCTAGCAGACATTCTGTATGTTATTTTAAATATAGTAGGTATACATACTTACATACATAAAATACTAACATGATTCCGCATTAGGTAAAATAATATTTTAAGACATTAAATATAATAATGTCCGCGAGTTGTTTGTGTCTTAAACCTGCCTCATAATTATTATTAAAGATTGCTATATCTTCGGAAGTAAGGGTCAAAGCAGTGTAGTGACGAAATCTAAATGGCACTTGAAGTTACCGGGGGTAGAATCTATGCAACAACAACGTTTGTAATAGATAAACTGTTACTTAGCTAAGTATAATTATACCTATCCTAAAGATTTTATATCATGGAGTTTTATTACAAGTCATTTTAATTTAAATCGGCTCCAAAAACGGAGTGGTTCTTAATTCCACTAGACGTCTTTCTTGTATGTTTGTCATGCGTTTATTCGACCAATAATGAACATATTTTTTTTATTATCGAAAGGTAGATTACGACTCTGAGGTGGTTTTTAGGGAGCCGTAGCTAATTTTTAAAAAACGGACCCCCTACAGACCGTATGTCAAAGGCATTTTTTTCAAAATTACAAGAGCTATGCTGTTGAAGCTTAGGAAGTAGAAGTATTCTGTGAACCGCATAAAGATTTTCACCTAAAAATAGAAAAAAATAACAGTAAATTTTGGGGGAAATAATTTTCCCACACACTATTTACTACTACTACTACTATTTTTTTTCTATGTTAGATCTTCAAAAATGATCTTCATTTTTTTTAAACTGAATAGTTTGCTTCTAAGGTGGTAAAATGTGTCCCACCCGTAACTACTGATGTAAGAGAAATACTAAAAAAATATATGTGATGGACTTTACCGTGTAAACTTCCACCGAAAATTGGTTTGAACGAGATCCAGTCGGTAGTTTTTTAATAGGTACTGTAACACCAATACTTAAACTAGTTGTGCTTCATTGTCAAGAGACGGTCCTGTGTAGTTTAGAATCGCGCAACCGTTTATTTATAATGTCTTTCATACTATAAATTCGCGCAAGTTGCATAAGAACGCAACCAGTGTAAAGTTTAAAAGAACTTTTATATTGAACTAGCTGTCCCGGCGAACTTCGTTCCACCCGTTCAGTTTGTATGGGAAAAGTAAAATGTTGTTTTTCTTAGTTTTCTCGCATTTTTTTTCCTTTTTCTTATCTTCTAAACCTTCCCTGGACTTGAACAAATAATTTAAAACCAAAATTAGCGTAATCGGTTCAGCCGTTCTCGAGTTTTAGCGAGACTAACGAACAGCAATTGATTTTTATATATATGTATAGATAAAAGAAATTTATATTATGATTTCTGTCACAGAACCCTGTATGGCTGAGGCCAACTTGCACTTGGTAGCCTTATTTATGTATTTTATCGAGATCCATCTTGTGCTTCTTGAATAATACTTACTTAATAATGTTGTTGCCTCTGTGGTCTAGTGGTCCAGAAGTTGGACTTGCTTTCATGAGTTCCCAGATTTGATTCCCGGGTCGGGCAATAAAAAAAGGGGTTTTTTCCAATTTTCTAGTAAAAAAAAATTGTCCGGGATTGGATGTGTGCCCGGTTGGCGATAGGATTGCCTCCTATCACGTTGTGGGACAGAGTATCTTCGGCTAATCGTGGATGCCCTGATTGTTGTGCCTCTACCTACCACTACGGGGTTATGGGCGTGAAGATAATTTTTTATAGTTTAAATTTTCATGTGCCTAGAGGACAATGTCGACGACACCTGATAATTTTATGCGTTTTTCGTAATTAGATGGTTAGATGACATAATCTAAATACACAAAAAGACAGTATTTTTCTCGATTTTCGTGGGAAACCCTCATCAAATTCAGACTCAGGTATCACTCGAGCGATTTGATTGTAGAATGTCCACCCAGGTCTTCCCATGTACCTACATCCATCTACACTTGCAATGTTATTATATCTGCTTTAAGATAAATAAGCGATGTTTAATCTTTTTATGTACCAAACGTACTTTAAATATTTTTCATTTAAACCAATAACAAATCACTCTTTGTTAACAGACCACAATACAAAAAACAAGCAATGGTACGATTTTATCAGTGACAGTCAAGAATGTGATAATCTTTTATATTAATGTCTTAAAGTATGAATCAGATCTTTGTAGCAATAAAGAAATATTCACCTTGACAAATCATATTGTTGTTTTAAATTATAATATTTCTTGAATTCAAATCGGACAGGTCACGGCTGTATTTCACGCTGTTTTGTAATGACTTGTACCATAGACAATGACTGTTGATAAGAACTAATGAAAAAGTTAGATTTTGATATTTTATTTATTTTCTCCCACTTTTTTAAAATTCTGTATACAAATTAATTTGCGCATAACATTTAATGCAGTTTGTACGTTCAGAGTTTGGTTTAATACTAAAAGAGTTGGCATTATTTTTAAATAACTAGCGGCCCGCCCTAGCTTCGCACGGGTATAATATATATATATAAACCTTTCTCTTTAAACACTTTATCTATTAAAAAAATTGCATACAAATTGCATAAGCATACAAAAAAGTCGTGTTCTCTGGCCCTGTGGGACATATGGCCAATCTTTGTTTGATACTATGTGGTGAATCGTGTTTGTAAGGCAATTTTTAAATTATGACAATACTATTTTTTCTATGATATTGGAAGGCAAACAAGTCGACGGGTTTCCTAATAGTAAGAAATTCACACCACCTAGAGACAAAAAAGGTGGTAATGGTACGGCGCCAAGCTGAGGCCTGAAAGTTAGGCCTCAAGCAGAAGTAAGTTTACTTAACATTAACACGTCAACGTCAAGCACTGACGTTATGAAAGCAGGAATAGACCTAGTAGAATATTAATTTGTTAGTAACGGAAAGCCGTATGCATGCCTTTTACGAGCTGCCTGGCAGGAATGCAGATTGTCTATTCTGCTAAGGAGTCCGGACCACCACAGAAAAAATCTCACCCGAAAATGTTGATAATAATGTCCCAGTTTGACATTCCAGACTAATTTGACGTGTCTTAAATGTTCCATATTTTTGTTTGATTCGAAAAGATAGTAAGCATCTATACCAGGGGTGGGCAAATTATTTTGACCGCGGGCCGGTAAACTAAAAAAAATCTAGTGGCGGGCCAGTAAATTATAATTAATCTTGAGGCGGGCCGGTTTATTAAGACACCTAAAAATAGCAGTAAATATTACGATTATAAAACGTTGTATAAAGATAACATAAGGCATTTTTTATTATTTTACAATCCTTTATTAAAATAAAATATATTTATGAAGTCTTAACATATAAAATACGCAAAATAAATGATTCAGTATCCTATTTGTTCAAATTTCAATAGTCTTTTAATATTTCGACCAATAATTTTTTTAAGGAGGTTC
Organism: Calephelis nemesis; assembly: GCA_002245505.1. Classification (NCBI taxonomy): domain Eukaryota; kingdom Metazoa; phylum Arthropoda; class Insecta; order Lepidoptera; family Riodinidae; genus Calephelis; species Calephelis nemesis. The sequence goes on from NJDD01000731.1 coordinate 108,843, forward strand.
ATATTTTTTCTAAAAAAAAACCCTCGGCGGGCCGGATTAAAACCTCTCAAGGGCCGAATCCGGCCCGCGAGCCGTAATTTGCACACCCCTGATCTATACTATCTATTCTAATATTATAAAGAGGAAAGATTTGATTTTTTGTTTGACATGAATAGGCTCCGAAACTACTGGACCGATTTCAAAAATTATTTTAACTTTAGAATGCTACATTATCCCCGAGTGACATAGGCTTTGTTTCATCAAAATCGGTGCAGTAGAAGCCAAGTTACGCATGCGAAGCTGCTTGAAACTGCTAGTTTAAAATAAGCTTAGTTTTTGTACATTAGAATAACTTCCGATATAATGAATAATGTATTTGTTGTATGTGAAAGTGTGCAAGTATTTTTACATCATTTATTTATTATAATAGGTATAACTCCATCTGCTTTATATTCTCATCATCTAAAAATTAGAAATGTTTCATATATTATTTAAATGTTCATAAATAAACATTATAATTCGTAATACTGAACCAGATGTAATTAACATCAAATTTTAATATTACAATTTAACTTGTAAAACATGTAGTTATGTAGATATTACTATGTTTAGTACAAAATTATAATATTTCATTTGAATAATGTTTATGTATAAAATCATTACTTATTATATGTAGAGTAAACATTCTTTTATAATTATTATCTTCTTGTAACAAACGTATATTAGGTATATATTTTAAAATATTATTAATGCAAAAATATGTTTGTCACGCTTTCACGCAAAAACATCTGAATCAATGTGGAAAGAATATTTTTCATGTTATAAAATCTCTCTCTCGGCTCTCCTAAAATCTTCATCTTAGGCCACGTGTGGAAGTCTACGAACTACCCTTTCCTCTCACACAGAACACGACAACTTCAAGCACTTGCGTTAGGGTGGCAGGAATAGGTATGACGGTGTTATTGCACCATACGAATATTAAAATAAATGTTTAAATATCCCTAGACAAGTTACACAAATTGAATCTAACCCCAAAGTAAGCAAATTGTATGCTTGTTTTATGGGTGTTAGTTAACGATTTTAATACATAGAAATACTTAAATGATACCAGTATAAATTTAATAAACACCCAGATCCGGAAATGCAGATATTAAATGTTCATCACACGTATATATGTTTTCGTCGGAAATCGAACCCAAGCCTCGCGGTTGGTCGGTAGAATTAGGCTTCTGCGCTAGCCTCGACGAAGGAGTCAAATGAATGAAAAGAAATTTGCGGCATCTGTGTTTAAAAGTGGTTACAAAATACTTACTCGCACCATCATAATATTATACCACATAATGTTGCAAAAATGCAAATATTTTTAACATTCCTTGAGGGTATTATATGTTGGTTTGATTGCCTGTCTTACACACAAATTATACATTAAAATTACATCGTTGCGTGAAGATAGTTAGGTGAATAGACTGACTATTTTGTATCCCCAAATCTAAATGTACCTATTTTTAAATAATTTAGTAGCAGTAAAACTGCGAAAATTCGATTTTGTTTTAATAAGTAAATTATCTACGTACCAACACAAAAATTAAATATTTTTCTCAAATTCTAAGGAATTCAATCATCAGACCCTGACTGACCCTACTAGTGACACGGCGTTGCCAACGTGCTTAATGGTCCCACAGGAACATTTTTTCAGGATAAAAACTATTCTATGTAAATGTATCCAAATTGCCCTCTATATGTGTGCTAAATTTCGTGTGAGTTCAGCAGTTTTTGCATGAAGAAGTTATAAACAAACATACACATTTTCATTAATAGGATTAAGCATCAATTTTTGTTTATGTTGACGACTTTTGTTTGCACTATTAGTAAATATAACTTCAAAACCAAGAGCCGGATCATGATAAAACTAATACGGGGCTTACTCGGAATCATGACCTATCTTGTTTAAAAGGACTATCAAAACCACTGTCTATTCCAATATATGGCCGAGTATTTCCTTGAATTGAGAAACTCCTCCTTCTTTTAATTAATAAGTGACGTACATTATAGTAATATTTTAGTAAAAAAAACTTCGTGTTATTAATTTCAAAACAACTTTGAAGCTATTGCGGTAACACATTTATAAAACGAACAAGGTCAAGAAATGAAATACAGATAATTTGTCCAAAGCGCAATAATTTACAAAATACTACGAAAATAATGTTGTTGCGTGCTAGGGCTTGACTTTGGTAAATAAAATAAATTCTCAAAATTAATTGCTTCAATTTGCACAACTTTTTTGCAATAAATGTGCAAATAAAGGTCTTTTTTACCCCCGACGAAAAATGAGATGATTCATAATTTTGACGTGTCTGTGTGTATTTGTGAATGTGTGTGTGTGTTTGACATGGACTCCAAACTTTAATAATCCTAAAATTAAACATTTTCAATAACCCCAACAAAACGCAAATGTATTGTAAACGATTAAATCATCTCAATTACAATAGCTTTCCAACAAAAAAATCTCATCAAAATCGGTCCATTTGTTCAAAAGTTATCACGCCACAGACACACGCTCAACGTTTTTCCGTCGGCTAAAAACATGCGAATACACTTGCGAATACACTTGCAAAAGTTAGGTGTACTATAATAAGTAAGTAAGTTAGTATCTTCACGCCAATATCCCAGAAGAGGTAGGCAGAGGCACAACCAGGGCCCCACGACTAGCCGAAGAATCTAAGTCCCACAATGTTATAGGTGGCAAGCCTATCGCCAACCGGGCACATATCGAATCCCGAGCAACATTTTTTTATTAGAAGATTGGAAAAACCTAATTTTCTTTTGTTGTGTCGGATTCGAACCCGGGACCTCATGCAGTCAAGTCCAACAACTGAACCGCTAGACCACAGAGGCGACCACAGAAGTGTACTATAATCTTAGCGATTAATGACGTGATCGTAGAAGTTATGACAGACATAAGTCACGATCCGCAATAATCTCAACAACTATTTGAGATGTAATGGCTTTATGTGGTTAGGTCAGGATTAAATAGTCTATTGTTCGACCTATATGGCTGTGACACCTATGAAGGCGCCCAAATGAGACATGATTTTGAAGTGCGAAACCTTAGTAACGTATTGGTCACGATATTTTAAGGTGGCATCCCACGGCCCGTCAAAGACGGAGACGGATCGTTGTTATACTCGTAGTAGGGGAGCCCGCGATGCTAAATGTGTAGTAACTCCAGCGTCATGGGGACCCACTGCACTTTGTCGATTAAATAGTGGAGAGTAAAAAAGGTCATGTGAGGTTTTTATTTTTAGCGGTGCGTTAAGTGTCTAGAAGCTAAAATAACAATTCTAGTCACTTGATCATAGCCGAACTCATCAGATATTAATAATATATGTGCCTAATGTGTCTCCGATGACAGAAATATATTATAATTCAAACAGATTGCCGTAATGGACAATTAACACATATAACTTGGTTTTTGAAAGTTTCTGAACATCCTTCTCCCGTACGTCTTGTTCAAATCATCAATTAATTCAAACATGGACTTATTGGTTTTCAATAAGCCTGCCGTACTTTAATCTGATACGTTCAAGTATATTTTCAAGTCAAAAAAAATTAGACAGACAACCCTACATGCGCGCCTCCATATTGAAATTTGATACATAATGGAGGTGTTTAGCGGTACCAGGTGCCCCCCATATCTTAATCTGACACGCCTGAATTACTCCAAAAATCTCCTTTTGGGCTCCCCCACTATTATTTATAAATGACTCCAAAGAGGAGTAGTTTGTTACGGGATTACTCGGCCAGTAACGAATATATTTCGATGGTCTTTTTATCTTTAGTTATGAATAATGTGAGAGACACAAAAAGCAGCATTCTCTAACTTTTTTTACTTGACTACAACCTTGTCAACTCTACTCGAAAAGCTCCAATGGTAACATAGAGCTAGGGATAAATGATCAGCGTTTTACAGTTAGCTTCCGGCAACTGATGAAACACTAGCTGAATTTGTTTGCTTTTGTCAAAAACTTTTTAGAACTAAGCTTTTATTATTAGTTATTTGTTCGTTATTGTATTTTTAATCTTTTTGCAATAAATTATTTTAATATCATTATTTATTTGTAAAATAAAATGTTATAGAATAAAAAAAAATATTTTGAAGATGATAAAACAAATTTTATTGTAATCTAATCAGTTATATAACCCAAATATCAATGACCTAATTATTATAAAACTTATTTGGGACCACTTTGGATTCATGAGCAACTTTTCGATAAAATAAATTATCAGTTCTGCGCCTCAATCAAACTTATGGATATCGTTATTTTTTATATATTTTCACACCAAATATCTTGCAGGGAAGGCAGATACAAAGGACAAAAAAACTGATAATAAAATAAAAAAATAAAGCGTGGTAATACAAATCCGCCAATAGGGAAAAGCTCAGTGTTTGTTAAGGCTCAATCTACCTCAACACTGGCTTTCAGTTTTTCCCATCTGATATATACAACCAACTGCAGCTGGCAACACAAACGTAAAACAATTTGACTTTGCAAATGTCAGAGTTTTGGCGCCATCGTGAATGAAGGTGGTCGTATTTTTTCATAATTATTGAATTTCGTGTTTACATTGAGTGAAATTAGTTAATTTAGGTGGGAATTAGTCTAGTTTTGTTCAGTGAACGTGCACAAGTGAAATAATCATGAAGAAATTAGTGTATCGCGAATTTCCTCGCTGCTGCCAAACCTCATAGACAAGCTTGTGTAAAGAAACCACCGCTTTACTCAAAGCCCAGACAAGAATTTATAAACAACGATTAAGAACTGAAACAAAGAAATAATACGGAAGACGTGGTTGTATGGCCTGAAGGCTTTTACCTGCCCCACAAAGGGGCGAATTTTTAAATACATATATAATAATAATCTGCGGAGTTTTGGCGCCATCGTGAATGAAGATGGTCGTATTTTTTCATAATTATTGATTTTCGTGTTTACCTATATTGAGTGAAATTAGTTAATTTAGGTGGGAATTAGTTTAGTTTTGTTCAGTGAACGTGCACAAATGAAATAAATGGTCATGAAGTTATTAGTGTATCGTGAATTTCCTCGCTGCCGCCAAATCTCCCAAAGTGAGCTTTTGTAAAGTGACCGCCGCTTTACTCAAGAGCCTGACGTGACTTTGTAAATAGTGACTAATGACTGTATAAGAATAATTAACGGAAGACATGTGACTAATGATGAAATAATTAATACGGAAGACGTGGCAGCATGGCCTAAAGGTCTTAGCCGGCCCCAGAAAGGGGCAAATTAACTTAAAAAAAAACAATAATAATCTGCAAATGTCAACTGTGCTGTCAAGTGTCAAGAGGTATCAAGTTATTACATTGACCTCAAGTTATTACAAAATACGCTCTATTCTGTTTTGATAGTTTAATAACCAAGCAGAAAAGATAATTTTTATCCCGAAAAAATGTTACTGTGGGACTATTAACAATAGCTAGTATACTTAATAATATAATTCTTCTTATATTATATAATAGTATAATTCTTCTTGAAAATTAACCGCATACGCTATAGCTGCTACGAATGTAACAAAAATAAAACTAAGAATGCGACATATTTGCAACATGAAACATACGGACACGACATAATATTTCGAGTGATTCTAGGATTCCTTACCATACACGAGACCTATTATAAGGTCAGGATCACACACGATTTATGGTCTTCTATTAATTGAGATAATTGATTGATTAAGTACTGAATAACGCAATAGAAAAACCATAAGTAATGTAGATCTCAATCACATCATCTTTGAAATAAAAATCTGATTCTAAATCGATTTATGAGGTTGAAGAAAAAAATTGGGAAAGTTACAGGAAAAATGGTAAAAACAAAATAATATCCGATTCCACTTTCCAATTTGCATGATATCGATATTCAAGAGCAACCATAGTCAGCTAGTTTGAATATTATCAACCGGGATGTTTACTGTTTAGGATCACGAAAAGAGCCAAAATATCCGAAATAGCCTTTTAAAGTGACGTTGAACCTCTTACAGCTACAGCGAATGCCATGTTTAACATGGAGCAACATTCGTAAATTAAGTTTTAAAAACATGATTAAATATACAATAAATGTGGTATAATTCGCCTAAACAAAAGTTTCTTGTTATGTTAAAAAGATATTTATATTTTTGAAGTGAAAACTTATTTAGCGGCATTGCACACTTTTTTTGGAATGCGTAAAAACTTTCGAACTCGCGTCAGGACGCGTGACCTGATTCGTAAGACAAAAATTCGTAAGACGGCGCAGGGGGCTTGCGCGAATGTTCGCGTTGTCATGTTTGTGTACGATAGCGCAATAAATGAATATTGTATTCTACCACATAAATGATAGTAGGTACTTTCGTACTAATAATTAAATCAATTCATGCAAAATTATTCCCTAACCATTCCAAAATATCAAAAATGCACAATGTTAATATTTCAGTTTTCATTTCTGCCGGAACTCCCTGATTGCAACCCGTTTTTTTTCTGTAGGCGATTTATTGGCAATAACAAATTCTTACAATTTTGATATTTCGACCAGGGGCCCAATTCCGTATCTTTTTCGTGATGATCACTGGGTAAAGTGTACATCAAATAGCTGTCAAATGACGTATCGAATGACGTATGTGAATGAATTTGCTATCTCCTGTGACCAACAGAAATACAATGGAGATAGCAAATGCAAAACACGTCTTTTGACAGCTACTTGATGTCACTTTACCCAGTCATCGTCACTAAGAAGATACTGAATTGGCCCACAGATTTTTAAGTTTTCCCATCCTGCAGCCATAGTCGGCCCTACCTAATTAACGACTGAAACTCATTGTCCTTTTACAAAAAAAAAGAGATACACATGGCTTAGTTCATAAATTGCAAAAATAATATTCCATTACCTAACCTTGTTATACGAGGGTTAACTGTTTACTATTTGGTCATGGTTAGTTTAAGTTGAACTCTAAATTAAATGTATATTTAATCGAAATATTCACTTGAAATTGCATGCACTTTTTCTTCTAGGTAATCAATTTGATCTATGATTATTGGTTCTGTATTGGCATTGCCTACTAACATGAGATCCCGGTTTCGATTCCCGGGTCGAGAAACACAAAATGCGTTTGTTTTAACTGAAAACAACGCTGCCTGGGATTGGGTCAGCGCCTCGTGGCTAATCGTGGGTGGTCTTACCTTTATATCTTTATAACCCTTATACCTTTGCCTACTTCATCATTCATGATTGTAACTTGTGATTTAGGGTGTTTCTACTTATTCAAATACCATAAAAAAGTTAATAAAACATGAATAAGAAACTTGCTCATACGTTTTAACATCTAAACCACAAGATGGTAACCTATAAAATACATAGTGTGTATAAACCATGAAGGTATAGACTACTACTGGAGATTACTCGACGAACGAAAACAGATGTCATTTTCAAATATTGCTGACTCTCTTTAATGAACCGGCCATTTTAGACAGTCTTGTGAAGTCAAATCAGAGAGTTAAGTGTGAACGTGAAGGTAAGTGAATTAACTGTCAAAAAGAGAGAGAGGCTGTTACATTAGAGAGAGTTGGCAATATTTAACAATGAAACTAGTTCTTTGTTAGTAGTGTAACCTCGTACTATAAACCTATGGTATAAACCATGTTTGTCTCTCGTCATTAGTAAAGACATGTGACTGCAAGTGACTGTTCGCTATCTCCTCACATAAGAAAATCATAATATAATAAATAGACCATTGATGACGAAGTACAGGCATCTATGTTTTACACTTAAATGACTGCTATTGTTGGAAATCGAACTCAAGCTTTTCGGACTGCCACCATTAGTTTCTACAAAACATCTTGCACAGTAAGGACACGGTATTGATGTCTTCTTAATTGTTGATTATTGTCTACAGGGTGGAGGGCGCCGCGAGAGCGAGGCAGGG
>NJDD01000731.1:121783-140418 GCA_002245505.1 Calephelis nemesis
TAGATTCTATGTCGTTATTTTTTGAACCGCAAAAGTTATGACCTGGATATTAAGTTAAAGGCACAATCTGTAAAGGAAACTCTATCAAAAAAAGTGAACGAAATTGAACTACGCGTTTCTTAATTTTAGCCAAGATTCCGACAAGAGTGAGGTAGGGCAGAGTAGCCAGGGCCCCCCTCCCCCACCGCCACTACCACCCGTACCAGTACCACCCGTACCAGTACCGCCCGTACCAGTACCACCCGTGCCACTACCACCTGTGCCACTACAACATGTACCACTACCACCCGTGCCACTACCACACCCCCTACCGCTACCACAACCCCTACGGGCCCTGTATCGCGTGCCATCACCCGTCTGCAGGTATAGTAGACCTTTTTTTATTACCAGTTTATCGAACTTTGTTTCTCTTAAAAATTGGTTAGGGAAACAATAAGATTGGTTTTTTTTCCTATTTTTTAAATCTTATTCTAAATCAAAGATGTATACTTAATATGTTCCTAATAAAGACTTCCATTCTATGTTTGTTTTTAAATATTAGTTTGATTTCGATTAATAGTAAAGTAAGTCCAGCTCAAGATAATTGAGGCAGGGCTGAACATATTGTGGCATAAATAGATGATGCTTAGCTGAGAAAGATAAGCAGAGCTGAAGGAATCGTGACACTAGGCACTCTATACTTTCTGCCTAAACATCAGACACTTAGCGTGGATAAGTGCACGTATGTACCTTTACGTTCAAAACTACCTGCATACATATACCATGGTTTGAGATATAATAATATAGTTAGTTAATAATAGAATAAGTATGTACATTTGTACATTTGTTTTAATGCGATAAAGGATTAAAAAATATAAAAAGGATTAAAATTGGTCCAAAATAAGTAATACTAATAGTTTTTAGTCCGTAATTTCTTATCTGCAGAACTTATGAACTAGTACCTAATCTGTAAAGTTAAATAAATTGAAGTGAAGTTCAATTTTTGAATTGTAGCCAAGTTTTCGGCAAGCGTGAGGTAGGGGAGAGTGTTATACGAACCACTCCCCCCTAAAATCTAAAAGCCAGCTTCAAATGAGCTAGGCTTGACCCGAAGAAATCCTGACACTTAATACTCGAAGCTCTCTGCTTACTACGCCAGACCAGTAGATTGAAGTTATGTATGTACTATACTTAAGATGACCTATATTTAGCAAAGCCCGGTGAAGTTATAAAAACCGCGAGGTTCGCAACATATTAGTAATTAAAAAAAATACCTATACGTTCAAAATTTATTGCATGTTCCGAGTTTTCAAGTTAAAGTAAGTTGGGCCATTTACACTGAGAGTTTGGTCTGTGATTTCTAAACTGCAAAACGAAGTATCTAGAAACCATATCGAGGAAAAGGAGTAAACAAAATTTAATAATGCATTTCTGACTTATAGCCAAGTTTTCGACAAGAGCGAGGTAGGGGAAAGTGACCCGCGGGCCACTCCCCCCTTGCCGTCGCCTCCTTCCCCGCCACAACAGCCACGATGGGCCCTGGATCGTATGCCACCTCCCGTACGAAGGTATGGTATATCGTTTTTTATATAGTGCTAGTCGGCTACGATTATCGTTACGCTCAACCGCCAGTAAAACAGATTCCAAGGGAATTAAAGTTTTGTTTTTCACATTTTCCTAAATCTTTGTATAAATCAACGATGGCTATTAATTCTTTATGTAAACTTCCTTCCCGTAATGGTTTCTTAATATTAGTATAGTTGGGGTGCCTAATAAAGTCCAAAGCCAGTAAAAATAACCTAGGCAGAGTTGAAGGAATCATAACACTTGAAACAAGAGATAGATACTCTTCATCTACCAAACCAAGGACTTCGCGTCATGATATTATTATGTATGTATGCAGTATATTTTAAGTAAAATAACGGTTATATTCAAAATTTCTGGCACATTCCGAGTTTCGAGTTATTGATGTAAGTTGGAAAAAAAAGGGTAAACGAAATTGAAACTCCCATTTCTGAATTATAGCCAAGCTTTCGGCAAAAGCGAAATAGGGGAGGGTGTCCCGCGGGCCACTTTCCCGCCGCCGATGCCTCCCGCGCCGGTACCGCACCCCCTTTGGGCCCTGGATCGCGTGCCTCCGCCCGTACTCAGGTATGGTAGATCATTTTTATATAGTACCTACTTGCTGACTAGGCCGACTTAATGTCGCCTTATGGCCAATAATAATGGATTTATTGAGTGTTCTTTCCTATTTTCCTTAATCTTATTCTAAATCAAAGATGAGTAACTGATTTCACAAATCAACTTTAATAACCTACTGATTTTTAAATATTTGAACGATTGGGATTTATAATAAAGTCCTGGCTTATGGACTTTGATGGACTTAAGATAACTTAGACAGAACTGCAAGAATCGTGATACTTAATACTCGATACTATGTGCCCACTGCTACTACAAGTAATCGAATAGTATTATAGAAAAGTTTTCATTACTTTGTTCTGTCTCCGTGTTGTATTTCAGGAGAAACCTTTGGGTAAACAGGCTAGGCCAGGCTAGTAACAGATTCGGTTTTTTGCGGCCCAAAAACAAACAGACAAACAAAATATGTGTTGTTGCCATTTTGAAGTCGCTAAATACTAATTTTTAAATTTAAAAAAAATCAGTATTACTAATTTTTACGTCTTTTTAGTTTGACGTGACTTTTTGTATGTGCGTCTGGCATGGTGTCAAAATTTCTAAACAAATAGACCGAGTTCGATACGGTTTTTATGTTTGAAAGCTGACATTAAATAATATATAAAACAGCTAGTCTTATTTGTATGTGCACGGAAACTTAAAAAGCTAACTAAGCACCGGGAGAGAAACACGGACAGTATTTATTTTATAAAAGAATTGTAATTTTACTAATATTTCTAGCTGTGCGAATACGACCATTTGTATATGAAGCCAAAGTGTAAAATCCCCGATGTTACCTGTTTTTGATTGAAAAAATTCTTGCAACATTACTGCATCAGAGAACTGCAATGTGTTTCCGCATCCCATCAGACAATCAGTCGCGCACAAAACAAGCTGTCATCGTTGCAAACAATGACGAATTTTCAATAAATATAGGGTTGTCACGCATACAAAGTAACCACTGTTGATTATAACTTAACTAGATTTGTCGTTTATTCTTAATAAATAAAATTAGGCACGAAAAATTGCAATAAGCCGACTCTGATTTTAATCATTAAATCAGCTGGGTTCACAAAATTATTTAAAATTAATTATTAAGTATTTTCCTTGATTTACCTTAGATTTCATCAACAGATAGAGACTTGGTGGCATTGGAAGTGCACTCTTTCAAATACAAAAAGAATTTTTAAATCGGTTTAGAAATGACGGAGAAATCGGTTAACATACTTAAAAAATATAGGAGTCGGATATATAGCCTTCTACTTATTTTGAAGTCAGTTATAAAATCAATTAAATATATATTCCAAAAAATGTTTTTTTTTGTCACAAGACAATTAACTAGCACATGTCTCGTGATTATTCACTGTAGAAAGACTAGAAACAAAGGAGGCATTTATACATCAGTAAAGTATCCGCCTGACCTGGTGGCTGATTATGTATCTCAATGGTCAACTTAAAATGGGAAAGTGTACATCAAATAGTTGCCAAATAACGTGTTTATATTTGCTATCTCCAGTGATCAACAGAAATAGCAAACACAAATGACGTCATTTGACAGCTATTTGATTGTAAACTTTTCCAATTTGAGTTGGCCACTGAGATAAATAATCGGCCCCCTGGACGTAAGTACATCTGTCTGGCTCTTTGGCATTTTTCGATGACGATGGGTCACGAAATACCCATAACAGTAAAAATTTAACTAAAAGAATGAGTGGCAACCCTACATCGACCACATAACCAGGAACTCGATTGATGATTCTGCCAATCATTTGTATAATGTAGCGATAGACTCTATCACTTTATAATAAGGTTGTATTTTGACTACACAAGATAAGGTCGTCGACTTCATAGTTATTTCGCATGCATCGTGCGTAAGATAGTTACGATATCTCGGTATATAAAAAATATGATTTATACTTACAATACTGTAGTCGGCACTTGTTGAAACTTCATTCTTGTATTGGTTTGAAAATAATAATTTTTCCCCGTGTTGGTCCGGGCTCCTTTGCAGAATAGACCACCTACCTTCCTGTGCCAGGCAGCTCGTAAAAAACGAGCATAGGCTTACCGTCACTACTACCGTGACATCTGACCAGTAGGTAGAGTCTCGCAGCGACTCGCTCGAATTAGTACCACCGCCTTACCTATTCCTGCCACCATAACGTCAGCGCTTGCCGTTGACGTGTTTCGGTTCGGTAATAAGGTAGCCGGTAAGCCTTATTTTTGCTCGAAGCCTAAGGTTGGCAACGCACCATTACCACCTTTGGTGTATCTAGGCGGCGTGAATTTCTTATTGTCAGGAAATTCGTCTCCTTGTTTGCCTTCCAATGTCATAAAAAAACCAAACAGATTTTCTTACGGGTAGAAATATTCATCTGTAGGTACCAAAGGTGATACTGATGCGTTGCTAACTTGAGGCTAGGGTGCAATGGTCCCTGCTTGAGGAAGTTTGTGTCATAAATTATAGGTAGGTAACTTATTCCTGCCTACACAATGATAATGGCATGTTCCGGTCCAGACACCAGATCCCGATCACAGAACAACGTCGCACCTATAACATTTATGGTGTCTGTAGCCCACGGTTACTATCAGAAGAGCCGTGTGTTTATAGTTGTTTTATCACATAAATATCAAAACAAGAATAAAATTGATATTTTGTTGCAGATCCAATCCCTTATTCACGGATGTGGAAGAACAGGAGGTAGTGATAATTGTGGACTCCCTGGAGGCGGCGGATGCGCAAGCTGAGTCTCCTCGGAAACCACGTCGAGCACCGTCCACCTCTTCTGGTATGTGTCTTGCAATAACTATATGAGCCTGTAAGAACGTGCTACTTTGAGTTTTTGGCTCTCGAAAGCTAGCTTTCGAAAAAAGGACGTGGAATAGTCGAATGAAAAATATACATTTTAGGCCCGCTACATACATTCGGAAGTCCTTTACAGAATTCCGTAACGAAATTCAAAAATAAAATGGCACCGCACACAATTCACTGCGTTCGATTTTTTTTGCACCGGAAATCTGTAACAAATTTCCGAATGTATATGTCGTGGCTTATTAGAATTATCATTTATCAAATAATGTCACTTCAATCCAACTACGACTGTGTTCTATAGGTAACATGAATCGAAAGAGATAAAAAAGTTTAGGTTGCCTATGAGCACTGCGATTTTCTTATGTTTTCCATACTTTGAACTGGATAAAGGACTTAAGTTTTGAATAGTACTTAAGTAAAATGTTAATGTGTTAGTCTTCTGTAGCTGTTTTCGTCGATTCGAAAATTGGTTTGCGACAAACGATCGCAGGAAGTGTCAAATGAAGATTGACATGATAGGAATTATCGAAAAGCGACTTCGAAAGTTTATGAATATCAACTTAGTGAAAATCGTTTAACTGTCAAACAATATCGCAAAAAAGCTTCTAAAACGTTTTCTTAGTGTTAGCAGGATTTTGAAAAAAAGATTGACAATTTTTTAAGATTATAAAATTCAGTGTACATCATATTAATATGAGAAACAGGGAAGATTTAATTGTTAGTTGGAATTAAATAGGTTCGAAAACTAAAACTAAAAAAATAACATAAAATTCTTTTCTTAATTTTTTTTTACTATTAGAGCCGACATTATGCCTGATTATGTTAGTCTACTTTTCACTGCGGTAAAACGAGTAATTTAACAACGGACAGTATGATTTTTTCTTCAAAACTTATTTTTTTACATAACTTCTACACGGCTGAACCGATTCGGTTGAAATTTTGTACATGTATTTCGATGGTTTCCTGAATGATTTAAAAATACAGTTGAACCAGATAAGTATGGGAACTTAACAACATATGACTATTTTGAATGATTTGAATGTTCTATTTTACAATTTGTTTTAAAAACTTGACTATAAAATAGCGGCTTAGACTATTTCGGGCTGAGCATTAACTAAAATATTTTATCTGTAAGAAAATATTTCGATATAAGTATCCGAAAAATTGTTGCGATGTTTGGTTCATTAGTTTTTATAATGTTCTTAATACTAAAAAGTAATAATTTTGTATAAAAACCGAGAAGTGAAGGCCAAATTGCGGCTTGGGTTGGGCAACCAACCCCACGTTGGCCTTATTTACAATTTAAATATAAGCTTGTATAAAACAACCAATGAGAAGAACCTCAACTATATAACTAGTGTTTTCTACCTACCGTACCTAATATGACATAAAACTTCAATGTTTTTAACCAACTCCAAAATCATCAATTCATCTAAGTAGGTATATGTTTTTTGTGTGTACGTTACGTGAATAGTCATGAAATGTAAGGTTACCCTTTGATTTCGATTTCATGCAAATTGGAAATTAGAATCGGATTTGTGTCATTTTGTGTACTTGAACACAATGGTAGCGAATCGTTAATTTTAGTTAATAATAAACACCGAATTATTTGGATTTGGTAATTTTTTTGGAACTGTATTTTATCTAATATTTAGCTAGCATTGTGTTCAAGTTTACAAAATGACACAAACCTGAATCCCAACTTGTTGCTTTTTTCGTAAAGGTAGACAAAACTATTTTCCGAATTATGATAAATATGAATCGGACCTCCTCGAACCAATCGACCTTTTGAAAAAAGATTTACCTAAAAGCGTTGTGGTAATAAATCTGTAGTCTAGAGTTTTGGTGCCATCGAGAGAAAAGATGGTTGTAATTTTTTCAACTTTTTTTAAATTTTGTGTTTATTTTGAGTAAAATTTTAAATTAGTCAATTTTATCGGCATTTTGTACAATTTCGTTCAGTGGAAATGGACCATGAAAACTAGTCTCACTCACTGAAATCATGAAAAATTAGTGTAGATATCATGTACTTTCGCGTTGCCGCCAAATCTCATTAAATGAGCTTGAGCGATGAGGCTTCCGCTTTACTCAAGATCCTGACATGACTTTCTTTGACGACTTTTGACTAATTTTAAATCATATAAAACCCATTTTTCTTAATTCGTGTAACTTGGTGCAAATTTCAACTTGAGTAATGGCAAATGCCGACGATAGTGCCCAAAGCTAAAAAAAAGAAAATTCAAGTCGGCTTTTTTCAGTATTAAGCTGGAAATATATTATTATCAGCCTTGTCTTGAGAAAGCAGCTTACAGCCACAACTGATAATCAAGGTCACGTCCGCGACTGACGTCCGATAGTTTGCAAGGATCAGTGTAGGTAGGTACTTTTATTATCTAGATACCCTGTAAATCGCGGCTGTCAGCTGCATCCGTTAGCAAAGTTTCCTGCAGTGACTGTATAAGCCTGAGCACTTTGTCATCAAAACGTCAGTGATTGCCACTGTCATGTTCCGGTTTCGGCGCAAGATACTTAACATTCTAGCATCAGTTTGGTAACGAACAATTAACATCTTTGAAGACTTTGTAGGCAACTAAGTTATATTTCCTAGTACACTTTGTCATTAATGTCTAATCTACAAGCAAACTTAGCCAGTGCCGTAATGAGCAAATGCAGATGGGGGCCCTATTTTATCGCACGACATTTGGTCTTCTTTTTTATGCCCACCTCACCATACACCCCTAATATACTCTAAAATGAATAAATTTCAAATGCTAGCAGTCGCTTGAAAACTTAACAAAAGCCTAAGAGAGTTGGCTGTGAATGAAAAAAGGCACTCGTTAATCTACACGAGAGGCCCTTGTTGAATAACTTATTTTTCGGCAATTATTATTGAAATAATAGTATATGTCTGTGTAAAACTCAACCATATAACACAATATACAATACAGTTAGCACTATTATAAAAATACTGCTAACAAGATGTAGGCAAATGCTTAGTATTATCACTGTGGATGCGAGTAAGCGTGGGAATGTTCTTCCGTTTTCAAGTTCCGCTTATGTCTATATCACAGTCAAAGTGATTCTGTGAAAATCAAAGTGAAAGTCTGGTCATAAACAAAACTAACTAGGCAATGAGATAAACTCCCTTCATTAATTTTGCATGTATTAGTACCGAACTAGGTACCAAAGTCAATCCGGAACCTAACACAATTCTCATTCAACGTAATACTGGTATTACATAAAAATAATCCTCAATAAAACCATTACACATTTCGTAACAGCTATAAATAAGTTGTCATAAATTATATCGATCTTAAATTAGAACTTGCTAAAATCTTTGAAGTTTTGAAAGCAAATGTTAATTTATTATATAAGTCAATTAACTTAAATGATTCTCGTGAAAGTTATCAGTTCATTAATTAATGCCATATTATATCATTACTTATAAATCTTGAAAATGTAAATGTTTAGGATTAGGATTTTATCAATTTAAAACTATTAAAGTTTTGTCTATGTCTTCATAGATCTCTATCTACTATTCGCTTAGTTTGTGTGTGATTAAGTGCCAATTCAAGTATATATCGTCATGTATCCAACAAAGTACCTTCTACGTAATGAGTAGATTTTTATAGACTGATAGACACTTTTACATTATTTCCAATATGCGTTACGACTGTTGACCTCAACTTTCATCAAAAATATTTCATTAAACAGTGGGATTTTTATGAAAACCTGTAAAAGGCAAAAATGCTGCGAGTGGCTTCAATTAATAAGTGGCAATTACGATTGTGCCAAAAAATAAAATAAAAAAAAATCTTTAAATGATTACTCTTTAATTTAGGTAGACAGGAATTTTTAACTAAATTAGAAATTGAATAAGTTATTTTAGGTATCCTTTAACACAATGCTAGCGAATCATAAACATTTAGTAAATACTGAACAACAAACCATCGTATCGAATACAATAATTTTTTTTCATCGTCTCTGTGGTCTAGCGGTCCGGCGTCGGACTTGACTTCTTGAGGTCCCGGGTTTGATTCCCAGGTTTCGTACAAACAATTCTTGAAAATGTATATTTTCAATTTTCTAATATTAATAACGTTGGTCGGAATCGGATACGTGTCCAGTTGTCGATTGGCTTGGCACCTATATTATAGTGAGACTTAGTGTCTTCGGCTAGTCGTGAGTGTCCTGGTTGTGCTTCTGTCTACCTCCTCATGGATATGGGCGTGAAGATACTTTTAACTAAATGTTAATAACCCGCTGGTACTGTGTTCAAAAGTATCTATAACATGTCCAATTCCTATTTTCAATTTGCATGAAATCGTGCACTTTCATGTATATTATGTATATATATATAAATAAATAAATAAATATCCCTGGACTAGTCACACAAATTGAATCTAACCCCAAAGTAAGCAAATTATATGCTTGTGTTATGGGTGTTAGTCAACGATACTATTACATAGAAATACTTAAATAGATACCAGAATACATTTAATAAACACCCAGACCCGGAAATGCAGACATCTAAATGTTCATCACACAAATGCCTGCCCCCGTCGGGAATCGAACCCGAGCCTCGAGAATCGTCGATGCAGTTAGGCGAGTATTCTAGCCACTCGACCAACGAGGCGGTCCAATTATATATGCTATAATTATGTGTTATATATGCTATAAAAATATATGTTTTGTATAAATTAAGATTGTAGGGAGGAATTTGTAAATACTTACTTACATGCGTACTATTGTATATCTGTGTACCTAATACGGGGCGAGCACCATTTGTTCACAAGTATCAATGTATCACAAATGTCAGTGAATACCGCAACGTATTTTATGTAAAAAGTAATATGAACAAATCTGAAAGATCAAGACCAATTGTTATTTAATTGGTATGTTGGTTTAGTGGCATACGAAGCTTATATCCAAACAAAAAATAGAATTTGAGACAAACAAGAAAATTTTGCGTTTCTGTACAAATTTCGTGTTCATGTTGGGCGTTGGCCGCCATTTTGATTATTCGCAAAAATAAACTGCATTGGTATGTGAGGGTGTTGGTGTATGTGTGGGTGCTACAAATCTTCAGTCAAGGTAATTTTTGCACCCAATCAATTCCAATATATTAAGCCTTGAAGTACGTTTTGGGGATCAGTATCTAAACGGATAATTTTAAACCAGAGGAAGCACTTTACGCAATATGGGCGGCTTTTATCCCAATCTATAAAATGTTCCTTGTGAGATATTGAAACAGAAACAAAAAATAGCTATCGAGATTTGTTCATCCGATTAAAAATTATGAAGCCATACACACACACACACGTACGCACGTATGCACGCACGCATGCAAGCGCACGCGCCCGCACACGCACACGCACACACATACACACACACACACGCACACACACACACACACACACACACACACACACACACAGAACACGCTGAGCTTATAACACCTGTCTTTTTCCGTCGGGGGCTAAGATTAAAAATAATGTTATAAGTCTCTACTCAAAACATGTTTAAGCGCTGTTAAAAAGTGTTTTTCAATCAATAATTTAAGCGTAAAACTACAAAACCGACTTCAATTATCCGATCCGATTTCCGATTTGAAAATCAATTTTCGAAAAATTGCTAGAAATTCCGATATGGTCCCACATAAACCATCAACATTCTACTAGTAGTTTTGAATTATAATAATGCATGAATTTTTGTCTACGTTGAAGGTATCATAATCTACGCATTAAGTTTAGTGACTGAAAAACCATGAGTCAAATCGTCATAAAATTAATAAGGAACCTGACAGGTAGCATCTACCTTTCAAAAAATAATCACCAAAATTATAAATTATTGCTAAAGCAAGTGTATAGTAACAAACATACAGTGTAATGAGAACCTCCTATTTTTTTAGTCGGTTAAAAGTATTGTCTATCTTAGCACTTAATTAATTGTTGTAATTTTTTGATTAATTGTGAATGCTGACGTATTGACACAAAACTATTATTCGTAACTTCATTTATACACAGCAGTGTTAATTATTTACTTGAATGATATTTTCAAAATGATTTTTGCAGTTTCAGATTTTATTGCAACGAAATAAATCTATTCACATCATGTTTACAGTAGATACGTTTATTTTGAAAATAACTAACAACAAACTAAATTGTTAATTAAAAGACCGGTGCGCGTCATTAAATCTATAGGTTATTAGCAGACGCGTAATGAGTAAAAAAGTAATTTCACAAAAAACAAACACCTATTCCATTTTACAAGCGATACAGTTTAATTTGTAACTACTAAAGTGATAACAAACACTTAAGCTTAAATAGATTTTGATGAGGTAAAGTTTCTAGAAATAACTTTACAACAGTAGCTGTAAAAGAATTCATTTTCTTGCAATTTCTTCTTATAATTTTGATACATCTTTTCACTATTGGAAGAGTTTTTTATTGAATGGAGATACAAAATGATCCTATTTCGCATATTTATAGATAGATAGTATCTGTTAGTACCGTCCAAGAAAGACATATAAGATAGTACGTTAGATTTTATTTGGAACTGGCAGGCTAAGTTGGTAACAAATTTCTAAAACTAAAAAACTGACCCTGAGCCCCCTTCTGTCACAAATAATAAACATTATCATCTGTATAACAGTGCAATGAAGACTGTAATGTTAACTTATATCTAGAAATACATTATTTAGTACAATACTTTGCAATTCACGCGCATGTTTAATAATCTTTCAAAACCATCTTGATAACGTCAGCTTTCAATCGAAATCGTTTTCGGAATTCATCGAAATCCGTTTATCTGTCCAAAAGATATAATGCCACACACAGACACATGCACAAGCACACAAACACACAGACACATCATAGTTAAACATTTCTCGATTTCCGTCAGGGGTACAACGCTGTGTCTACAATACCGTGCCACGAGATTTTTTTTAGAAATATAGCATACAAACAAGCATTTTCTTTATTTTTAACCTATTTAAAATAATTTTGACGTTATTTATGAAAATAATAATTCTCCATCCTTCGTGAATCTATATATTTTTTTAAGAACATACCACAACCAAATCATGTTTCAATGTCAAGGAAATTAAGGAGAACCCATTATTTTTTTATTAACATTTAAAAATATTATATTTAAAGAAGATATCTATCAAAAGAACATGACTTGTTAAAATATAATTGACATATTTAAGTGCGGCTGTAAATGAACTAAAACGTTAATTTGACAGCCAGACAACACAGTAAGATTCATCTGCAAAGAGCCTTATTTCGAAGAATCATAAATAACGTTTTGCAACACAAAATAACTGCAATTTATGGATTATATGAGATCACCATTAATTTATAATTTGTATTTCAGTGCAAGCTCATATAATAAGCTTTATTGAGACAATAAAATATATTAAATTGGTTCGTAAATTTTTACATCATTATTTTAAATCCCTTTCTCAAATGGTAGTAACTTGTGGTAGTTATTATTTATAAATAAATTATCGCGTGTTGGTCCGGGTCCCCAATGGAGTCCAAACAGTAGATAAACCGTTTCTAAAGCATACTAGACCAACGACACCATGGGGGTAGAGTATTGTGCTAACATGCCTGGTTTTAAGCTTGGGCTCCAGCCAATGTACAGTGACGCTCCTATAACATCCTGGTGTCTTAAGGCTTGTTATCTCTTACCATCAGGAGAGCCGTAAGCTTATTCGTTACCTTATTATATAAAAAGTAAGCTAATGGGGTTTGACAATCCATATCTATACACATTGTAATATTATAAATAAGAAAATTTGCCTGTCTTTATGTTTGTCTATTACGATTTTGCGTAAAAGTTTAAATTTAATACGCATACATTTAAAGGCCCACGTTGAAACATAAGTAACTTTTTTCAAAAATCTACTTTATCTATATCTATACTAATATAACAAAGAGGAAAGGTTGGATTTTTTTGTTTGTTTGAAATGAATAGGCTCCGAAATTACTGGACTGATTTCAAAAATTCTTTCACCGTTAGAATGCTACATTTTCCCTGAGTGACATAAGCTTTGTTTCATTAAAATCGATGCAGTAGAAGCCAAGTTACGCAGGCGAAGCTGCGTGAAACTGCTAGTAGACTATAAAAGGGGAAGAAAAAAAAATAATCTACGCTAACGAAGTCGCGGATAAACAGCTAGTTTTCTATAATAAAATTGTGGCCCTAGGTTATGGCAGTGGGGGAGGCAGTCACGGGCGTGTGTCGCCGCATTTACCAAAGAACGAGCAGTACGAGTGTGAGCAGCAGCAGCTCTCGGACTCAGAGAAGCACGAAGGATCTCATACGTCAGACTCAGACGGCACCCCGCCTTGCACATTGTCTAGGAGCTTGAAGGAAGACATCAGAGCTTGTCTTGGAGGATGCAGGTAGTTAGGCCTTTATAATGCTAATGCTAAGTTTGTTGGAGTGTACCTAACACAAAGTGTTCAAAAGTGTATCGTGGAATAGTACAAGGCTTTTAAAACAGGTTTGAAATAGAATTCCACAAAGTACCGACAAAGAAAAGTAGAAATTCTATCTTAAAGTGCTTTGTCACATAAAGTGTTCCACGTATTGAGAATAAATACTGGGGATTTTTTTTAATGGAATTCCACAAATTATCAACGGTGAAAAGTATTAATTCTATGATAAAGGAGTTAACGATTGGGGAAGTTCCGAAATTGTAACAGACCTAAAACTACGTCTAAGTAGACCTATACTAGCAAAAAGTTCCTGATTATTATGATCGAATTGGCAGCCTCGTTAGTAGAGGGGCTAACATATTATATTGGACATACCCTAAAATTCATTGGTCACCATTGGGCTCTCGTTCAATTCCCAACGGCAATCATTAAGTCATGAATATATATATTGATATGTCTGGATTACGATGTTCATTAAATTTATACTGACATCTATTTAATTATTTCTATAAACTAGTTTCGTTGGCTAAAATTCATGTACTACATAATTTGCTAACGTTGGTTAAGTTAATTTGTGGAAATCCTATCCTATTAATATCATAAAAGCAGAAATTTGTCTGTTTGTTACTCCTTCACGCAAAAACTGCTGAACCGCTGTCATAAAATTTGGTACACACGTAGAGGGTAACTTGGATTAATACATAGGATAGTTTTTATGTGCAAAATGCTCCTCTGGGACCACGCTTTCAACGTCGCGGGCAACAGCTAGTTGGGAATATTTATTTATTAATTGTTTTAGGCAATACACAGAGAGACCATCAAAGTGGGACAGAGATGTGGGGAATATCCTAGAAGCAGCTGTCCGTGGAGCGGGAGGTATTACCGCAGCGCGAGCACGTTTGCATGCAGCTTTGTTCGCGCTACATGAATCGCCACGGTTGCCGAATTTGGGCCCCTCGTTACCTTACTGCGGACCTGGTGTACGGCCAGGTGACGTCACCATGATGCCCAAATCGACGGGTGTTTCATTATTGGTAAGTTCTAGTATAATGCACTAGGCAATTAACTTAAAATGATAAAATATGATTTTCTATGAATGAAATAAATTACTTCTTTGTTTGACTTTGTCAGTTACTGTAAATTTAATATTAACAGAAACAAACGAAAAAAAATACACGTTTATACACTATCAATCTATCAAAAGCGTTTATTAGCTCAGCTGATAATTTCAAATGAAAAATTATTGGAAAAGATTAAGAAGACGATAAAATAATAAAAAAAAAACGTCGGGTTGCACTATGGGAGTGCCGCCAGAAGACAAAACTTGAATATTAACGTTGTGCATTTTTGAAATTTGCACGAATAGGTTTAATTTGTCAGTATGAAAGTACTATCATTTATTAATTATGTAATAGAATACAATATTTATTTATTGCGCTTTCTTACACAAACATGACAACTTGAACATTCGCGCAAGACGACGCAAGACGGCGCAGGGCGTCTTACGAATTTTCGATCTGACGATCAGACGCGAGGTTAGAAGTTTTTACCCATTCCAAAAAAGTGCACAACGCCGCTAAAGAAGTTTTTACTTCAATAAAGAACATAAATTGAGTTAAGATAAGCCACTTGCGACACTGTCCTATTTCAACATCGTCGGGAGATAATTAGAAGGAAAGAGATGTAGAAGCAGATCTATCTAAAACTACTTTGGTCAGATACAGAAAAAAGTGAGTGTGTATGTAGTAGTTCAAAGACTTATTTTTCCAACTTCAACAAGACGAGAATGGAATTAAGATTGCTTCATTGATTAAGAACATTTTTTATGTGATATTACAAAGAATAACCACACGACTCCTCTGATAGTAAGAGACCTTTTATGATAAGCCAAAAATGATGCATGTGAAATTGTGGAAGTAAGTCTATCGACTACCTTCCGGATCGGAACATGATATTGTTATTTGGTGGCAGGAATAGGTAAGGCAGTGAACTAAGTAAGTTGCAACAAGGCATTCCACTACCCGTGGTATTGTTGGTAATGACCTGCCTCACCTCTTACGAGCTGTGTAGCAGGAAGGCCTACTTATTTTACACAAGAGACCCAGACCATTACATAGAATAGTATGTTAATTTGCCATTATTTTTGTTTATTTCTTAATCAAACATAAACTTGGACCATATAATTATTACCCAACCATGTGCGTTCTATTTGCAGCGTAATTGTTGCTATTGTGAAATTAGTTCCGACGATATAATCTTTGTTGGTAAAGAAAACGGAGATGATATCTTTACTGCATATAATTGTGATTTGTGTGTCTACCATGAAGCCCTATTGTTTATAATTGATCTACTTAAGATATCTTCTATAGTTTATTGTCCATTTTACAGTGCGTAAAATGGCCAAAAACCGACACTTATTCTATATCTACGTCATATAAGTAACTAAATAAACATGCAACATTATAATAGGGGAGCCCGGAATACAAAACGTTTAGTCACTGAAGCCTCCTGGAGACTTATTAGAATATGTCGGTTTGATGGAGATGGAGAGTAATGATTAACAAAAATAAGTTAGTGACATAATTTTAACACAGTAAAGTGCCAAAAAACGACTTTGATTTCATTTACGCACACAAAAAGGAAGCATTTTCTTCGATTTCCTGGGATTGCACAATCAGATCCAGACTTGGTGGTAATTGAACACATTAAAAATAAAAAAAAACATGAATCGGTTCAGAAATGACGATAAAATCGATTACATACTAAAATAAATACAGGACTCCTATTTTTTTTAAAAGTCGGTAAAATTATTAAAATATTACTTACAGTAAATCATACGTAATCGCATCATATAAATGCTTATGACAAAAATATGTCGTTTTCTCCGTGTTGGCACGGGAAATCCGTCTGCTTGTTTGCCTTCCAAAATCATAAAAAAATCTGCAAAGAAAAAGAATCGTCGTGATGACTAACTATCATAGATAATTTATGTTTTAAAAGTTTCTGACCCTCTTAGTCTCGCACTTTAAGTTCAAATGGTCCGATAATTGAAAAATGCTCTTTTTGACATGAAATAAACTCACCATACTTTAATCTGACATGCTCGATTACTTTTTAAGCCAAAAAATAGGCAAATTACCCTAAACGCCCCTTAAACTTAACACAATGAAGGTGTTTTACTATGGTACAAGGTATGTGGCTCCCATCTCATCTAACATGCCCGAGCAACTGTAATATTCTCCTCTTGGGCTCCCCTACTATTAAGTACTACTTAAAAAAACTATGCGCCAGTACTAAATCAAATTTATAAGGAGCCGTCTCGGAACTAAAGCCTGCATTTAAAACAAAAAAACAATTAAAACTAATTTATCATTGGAGAAGTAATCGCGTAAAAACATGCAAAACAACAAATTTTGCTCGCCTCTTACGAGCTACACAAGGCACCCGGACGTACCTATAACCTTACCTCAACATTGCCTTGAATAACCCTCAAGGACTGCTAAATATCACTATAGTGTCAGTGTTTTCATTCACTTGTTATTCTAGTGCAAAAAATACAGACAAACCTCACAAATGTATTTAAATACATCAATAAAAGATCTCAATTATAAGATGATGATCTATAATGGTATAGTCATTGACCACAAAATAGCATATTGTATTTTTTGATGCCGTCAATGTCAATCTCAAGTGTAATACAGAAAGTGATTGAAATATCAAAACTCAACCTTCATCTAATCATTTTGCACTAATAGAAGTAGTAGCTACATCCCGCTGCTTTAACCGTATGTTTTTATTGCAGACAAACAGACGCGTTTCCGAATAGTAAGATATACACGTTGCATGATAGTAGGGGAGCCTAAGACGATAAATATTAAGTTACTTCAAAATCATGGAATCTTTTTGTACTTTGTCTATTGGATGAAGAAGACTAAAAAGCGCATCAAATATTAATAGCATACTTGCCTAATTTGTGTCCTATGGCGAAACTATGTTAATAGATTAGCTCTTTTTCAAATTTCTGACCGTCCTACTTGCTGTCATCAAGTTCAAATTTACAGAATATTTAAACTTGCGTCTATGGGCATTCAATAAATCCACGATACTTTATTCTGATATGCTAGAATAAATTCACAAATCAAAAAAAAAAAATCCACGCGCTTTTATATAAATATCTAATACATGTATAATGGAAATACTCAAACATAGTAAAAGGTCACACGTAATCTGAAGCGCCTAAGTAATTGCCCAAATCTCTTACTATGAGTATATGTTCTGTGAACTTAAAAGTTTAGGAATTCTCGAGTAAGACGATGATCTTTTATTGTATTTCAAAATTTAACTTGCAATGAAATAAAGTAAAATGTTAGCTGTATAGATGACAAATTTGACGCTACTGAAATGTCGTATCTATTATTTTCAATTTTTTAAAAATGGCAGAAACTTAAAACGAAATTAGATAATGCTTAACAGAATAAGCGCCACGGTACTTATTAATGACTTACAATGTCAATCACAAGATGAATACAAGAAGTAATCGAAATATCAAACCTCAACACTTAACCTTCAATATCGTTTCGCATTCAAATATTTGTAATAAATAGTAACTGTGTCGTTCGTGTTGAGAAAATAGTGACGTCAACAATGCTCCAGAGCTAATAAGCCGTAGAAACCTGGAAATTGATTGGTGACGTCTCTATTCAACTAATTATAAGCTGTGCGATACGTGTCTGATTATTTTTGGCGGGAACGAGATAAAAGATGGCCACAGTTTTTTGATTTTTTCTTACTGCATTTCATGTAGCTACCATAATTATATATTGAGAGAAGTTATACAAATTTGGTGGTATTTTGAATAATTTTATTCAGTCAAAGTGTACAAGTGAAACATTCATGAAGAAAGCAGTGTAAATTATACTTATCTTATATTTTTTGATGTTACCAAATTTTGCTCGATGTACTTGGGTAAGGATGTTATTGCTTTTACCAAGAACCTGACATGACTTTCCTACTATGACGACTTAGGGTCAATATTAAAAACCTTTGTAGCTACTGTACTTATATATTGAGACAAATTATACAAATTTGGTACATAATATTTTGAATAATTTTTCAATTCAATTCAATTGTTGTTTTATGGCTTCTACTGTGTCTAGCACAATAATTCCGCCAATGTCACGTTGAAAAAGACACACTTAGATACGTTAAAAATAGATTGT
>NJDD01000731.1:140460-166915 GCA_002245505.1 Calephelis nemesis
TAATATATAAGATTAGAGATCGTGCTATTTTTGATCAGTTGCCAGGTGTTATTTTTAATAATTATCAAAAATATCTTAGCGAAAAATCTCTAGAAGCCCTAATATTTACAAATAACTAACGAGAAACCTAGAAGTAAGAAAAGAGGAGGTTCTCAATTCGACTGTTTTTTGTATGTTTTTTACGCAATTACTCGACCAATAGCCAACTAAAAGATAGGTCATGAATCCAAGGTGGTCCCATATTAGTGTTATTATGATTGAACTAAGGGTTTTTGAATTATACGTAATAGTGAAAACCTTTTTCACTTAACTTGGCGCCCTCATCAATGACCATTTCGGAAACATTTGCTATCTTTCGTAAAAAGAATTGTCAAATCACGAAGTGGTACTCAATTAAATAATTGGAGTCCGTTTTTGTAGTTTTACTGTGCTTAATTTTTTATGATAAACCATCTGCCTTCCTACCAGACAGCTCGTAAAAGGCGAGCATATGCTTACCGTCACTAACACCGCGACATCTTGCAGAGACTCTCCGGGATTGGTACCACCGCATTACCTATTCCTGCCGCCATAATATCAGTGCTTGCCATTGACGTGTTCCGGTACGGAGGGTAAGGTAGCCGGTAAACTTACTTTTGCTTGAGGTCCAATATCTCTGCCAAAGTTTGGCAACGCACCATTACCACCTTTGATGTCTCTAGGCGTGAATTTCTTACTAGCAGGAAATCCGTCTGCTTATTAGCCTTTCAATATCATAAAAAAAATAATGTTCTTTTGTACCTCTGTCTACCACGTTAGCGATACGTGCGTAAAGATACTTCTTACCACGAAACGAATTATAATTTAAACGATTGTTATAAAATGCTACTGTACCATAACTCATAACACTTGAAGTAGCATTATGTTTTGCAATTAATTATGACATCTGCTATCCGAAGTATCACGATTCCGGTGAAAAGATGAAAACAAACCTTACATCTGTTGGGATAAAGATCACATTGCTTTGAGATACAGCTTAAAAAATAGGATTTTTCGGTCAGTAAATTCTAATTTGAACTTTATAGTATTGCAAAAAATAAACTTTAGTAGCACGTGGTAAATGTATAAGTAATTTATAGGGTTGCCAAAAGTTTTACTTTCTTACAAAAAATACCCATACATACATTGAAAAAAAATATTTTAGTGAAATATTAGATACATTTAATTTTATTTCGAAAGAATTATGTAAAGCTAGCGGTCCGGGTGTTGGACTTAACTGCATGAGGTCTCGGGTTCGAATCCCGGGTCGGCCAACAAAAAGAAAATTGGATTTTTCCAGTTTTCTAATAAAAAAAAAGTTGGTCGGGATTGAAAATGTGCCTGGTTGGCGATAGGCTTGCAACCTATCACATTATGGGACTTAGTGTCTTCGGCTAATCGTGGGTGCCCTGGTTGTGCCTCTGCCTACCTCTTCGGGGATATGGGCGTGAAGACACTTTTTTTTATTTTTTTTGTATTTTTGATATATTATTGAAGATCTCTTCAGCATTTTTGCTTTTTCTGTCCAATTTTATCCAACTTTATTTATCTCATACTTAAAAAGTAATTTAAACGCATCAACACTGCTTAAGATGACTACAATTTGTCTTGCAACTTCAAATAAATATTTGTCCTGTATAGATCAATAATATTTTATATGTAACAGTTTTTTGTGTTAAAACTTTGAAGAGTATCTCGTGAAGAATGTATTTTTATTCGTTCTGTCAAATTGACATCTACAGTTTTTGAATAATTCTAACTGCACTAAAGCTATAAAAGTAGTACCCTATCTACATAATACTTTATAATTTGTGATCGTATATATTCAAATCAATAAATAAAAATGAAACATGTAAGTTAGGGTTTAAGGCATGTGGGCAATGCGTAATTGCAAGTAATATCGTAAAAGATTTAAAAAAAACATTGTAGCAAGTGGAAAATATTAAAGAACTCGAACTATTAGCGACCAAAGCATCTCCAATCAGCTCGACCCTTTGGCTTTGCACAGAGACGTTGGTACCTTCAGCTTCACCAAAATTTTAAATTTCACTACTACCATCATGATGTATGGCTTTCATCTGCTGACCGTTGCCGTTGACATGTTTTGCACCATTGTATATATGTATGCTCGTAATATATCCCACCATTGTAGGATATATTACGAGCGACAGTGCTTCCGATACATTACGATTTGGGGACCTTCAAGACAATAGCTAAAAGCTACGCAACTGTGACGCCACTGGTGTTACGGCTGTTCGTACGCGGTGGAGGTCACGTTCTTTCAGATGGACTGTCTGCACGTTTGCTACCTATTATTAAAAAAGGTCCCATGGTACTTGAGAAAATGTTCTTAATTACAAAGTGACAACCCTAGTAATATGCAAAATCTGTTGCCACATTCCGGTCTTGAACTACATTCACTCGAAAATGTAGTGGAAACATTTAGCGGAGATAGTTGGGTAATTGGTTTTATAGATTTTGGAGAGCTGTAATCCCTTTTTAGTTTGCTTGTACAGTCAGCCACATATTATTTATTATTATTTAAAGTTTATGCACAATACTGTACAAAGGTGGACTTAATGCAGCATGGCATTCTCTACCAGTCAACCTAACTCATTAAGAGAGCTTAGTTGAAAGGGGTGCACAGAATTAATGATTGTGAAAAAAATGTGAACAAAATATATACTATGTAAATAATACAAATGATACATAAAACACACACACACACACACATACACACACACTCAAATACACATATACATGCACAAACATATACATAAACACACAGGAAAATACATATATACATTATACATATGGCACGATAAGTAAGTTGTGTTTTTAGTTTATTTGTAAATTTATTCTATGTTGGTTTAAGACTCATTTGAATAATTAAGCATCTTCAAGCCCATATTGCCAGGCATAACGAGGGCACCCACGATATGATGGGTAGCAAGCCTATTGCCAACCGGGTCCATATCCAATACCGAGCAACATTTTTTTTATTAGAAAATTGAAAGAATCACATTTTCTTTTTGTTGCCCGACCCGGGAATCGAACCAACCTCATGAAGTCAAGTCCAACATCTGGACCGCTAGACCACAGGGGCAACTAATTAAGGCTCCATAAAAACCCACTGTTCTACCTAGCAGCTCTTCAGGCAAGAGTCTCGGTTTGTTTACAAAAACCGTGATAATAACTAGGAGGCAGAAATTTGGGACGTCGCTCGCCAAAAATTTCATCTTCCGGTTTTAAAGAATAACGTAGCTAACAAACTTAATAACACGTGTAGTTTAAAATGCAAGCAGACAAATTGTTAACGCAACATTAACATCTTTGTATCTAATGGTGAAGTAAATTAATTACCAGAAAACTTGTCTTGTTACCTTTTCTATACTATGTATTTTATTTCTTGAAGATTCTGCAGCTTTTTTACTGGTTTTGTTAAGCCATAGCTTAGATTTCATTCCCTGTAATATCCCGTACGAATATTTACTAGAATCTGAATAGATAATATAAACAAGAGCTAAGTATAACATGAAAATTTCTTTAAACCTCCACTTTGATTTTGGCCACAATCTATAAACATTGTAATTTATAGATTTTTTTTTAATTATTTTTGGCCAACTTGTTTCTCTGGCTAACCACAAATATTTGACATGATTTTGTCTGAAAATTTGTAATGATATTATATATTATTTGTATTATTAGTTTTATTAGCTGTAAGTTTCCCTTTACTAGTAAAATAAAATATATAAACAATAATAAAATAATCTGTGGAAAATAGTCTTTACATATCAAATGATATGTAAAGAATGTTTCTAAAAAGGAATTGCACCAAGCGAAATAAGAAGGGTAGCATCAAATTCATTTACATTCTTCAAAGTATCTACTACATTTATAACACTACATGTATAAAATATGTAATTACTGAGTTCAGTATTATTTGTTTGCTATAGGGGGGTTACCATAAGCTCTTGAAACAGTATCATTTGAATAACACTAATTGTCATCCAAGAAAGACAACTTTAAGGGGCCATATACGCTAAAATACGTCAGCAGTTTACTGTTTTCTTTCATACAAAGCAATCATGGATCTTGCTGACAAAAATACACAAGGTTAACATGAATATGCTTTACTAGACTAGTGTTTCCAAAACACGATTCATTTTACTTTGCTCGATAGAAAAAATCAAAAAGTTAACCCTTTTTTGAAAGCCTTTGCTTTCTGTCTACTTCAATTGTGAAAATATCGACACCAGATTTAACATGAACAGATAAGTACTATACCTAAAGGATAAGTGTTTCAGTTTTTATACTTTTTTCAAATTACTTTTATAGTGTCAAAAATAGTGATTTGTCGCTTAAGACTTTTACTTTAGAGCGCCATTGTTCATAGTAATCATGGAACGGGGGAGCGCGGTGATTGGCTCTTCTGGCTGACTGAGTATGGGGCCTTAATAAGTATACCATTAATAAAGGTGGATATTTAGCAAGATGGAATTGATAATGCTATAAGCGTTCATGGCAGGGCCTCAGATCGCAAAACTTGAATTTATCTTTCACACAAAATAGGTAGGTATAACATCATCATTAGGTTGGATTTTGCCAACGAATTTAAACGCGATCAACGTATTTATAAACGCTTTTAGTAAGTTGTCAAGATTGTCAATCATGTAAATTTTACTGTTAAAGAAAATTTTGAATAATGTAAATATTTTATTATTAAATTATTTTACATGACATGTAAGTAGATTCTCAGGGAATGGGGTTGAGAATATTATTACAAAGGAGTGGAATAGCATATGCACGGGATCAAAACTGACAGTTGATTTTTTTCACACTGAACTTAGTTTTACTAGACTCGGTTTTTATTATGATCAGTGAAATCAGACCTTAGTTCAAAAGTACGCATTATCCTACTATTATTATAAACGCAAAAATTTGTGAGAATGGATGGGTGTTTGTTACTCTTTCGTGCACATTGCACGTACTTATAATCGGATTTAGATGGAACTTTACAGTATTAAGTTTATGCATCAATATAACATATAAGCTACAATTTATAAAAAATATTAATTGGTAGGCGAGCAAAGCAGCGAGTGGAAGCAAGTTCAGCATCGTCCACTTGTTACATTCTGATCAAATTGTAAAGAAATTATTTAAAAGCACCAGCTTTAATAAAGAATTAAAAATAAAAAAAAGTATCTTCATGCCCGTGGCCATATTCCCGTAAAAATCGGCAGAAGTGCAACCAGGGCCGTCACAAATAGCCGAAGTCGACTACCTGAGTCCAATTAGGTGCAGGTTCAAACCTTGCAGAAGTAACGTTGTTTATATTAAAAAAAATATATTCGTTTTGTTGCCTGAAAAACAAGGAATCATCAAAATTCGTTATTCTATAATTTGTACACTTTACATGATTGCCACTTGGTAAAACTCTTTTTGTTATTATTTATATTATACCTACCTAATAAATGAGTTCTTATATTAGTAATTGATCATTTTAGATAAAAGTTCTAGTGCCATATAACTTGTACCAGCGTTTAAAGGAATAATGAATTGATTGAGATAATGCTTCATGTAGTTCTGGATAACTCACCGTAAACGAAATGTTGATAAAAAATAGGTTTACGTATTCAGCACCAGTTTTCCAATGCAAAAATAATTGATTAATGAATTGACAATGAATGAATGAATAGATTCATGTGGTTCTGAATGACGTGTCTAAAACAAAGACAAAAATTGGACCACATAACAGGGTTCCATTTTCCAAACAGCTCCCAAATAAAAAAATATGATTGTGTTACCTGCAAAAAGTTCCGAAAAAACAAATAAGAATCTGTGCTGTTATTAATGATTTTAAACCTAATAGGTACTTTTTTTTACGCTTCACTTCATAAAAACAACAAAAGTATAAATATAAGCAGCACTTTCAAATGAAGGAGTATTCCCATTTGAGCACCTATGATATTCCCGTTTGAGCACCAACCAATATTTTAATGTGGTGCTCAAAAGGGAATAATAGATTAAATTTCATTTCATTCCCGATTGAGCACCTACACTGCGATAGCTTCTAGTGATGGGTAGTATAATAAAAAAATACACTTGACTGTCGTCATATTTTAATAAAAACAAACGTAATTAACGTAAAAGCTTACTTTAATCTATTAATCTGAAACAATAAAACTTTACTAGTATAATATACATAATGTAAGTGTTATTAAGAAATATTGTTTAAAAAAACAATAACCGCCTTATTAATAAACATTACTCCAAGGTTCGACCTGGTATTATGGTCTTCGTCTCAATGTGATACAGACTGTAATATCAACATAATTTTACTCATACGTTAGTCCGTGTTTATTAATAAATAAATAAATAATAAAGACTACTTGAGCGTAAAAACGGTTGCTGTGAGAAATCTGATTTCTTAGTAATAATTATAATATGGAGTCTCTATTTTTTCTAAAAATTCTAAAACCTTTGCTTGTATGATATAATATACTATATTAAATATATTATAGTTATAAGTACCTATTATTAGGAAGTTTTATTGAATTAAAAACAATAAAAATAAAAACTCTATTTTGTTTTTACGATGAATGTGATTTAAGTAAGCGGAGAATCTAGAAATTAATATACCTAAGGGTAATTGTGATATTACTTATAATAACTTCAAAATAATATGAAAATATAAGTAGGTAGGTACTGCCATTTTTTTAATATGTTTTATTTTACACCCCATCAGAATGAGAAATAGGATGTTTGCTAAGAAGTCCAGTTGCGAAATAGTCATTTTGAGAAGTAGTCAGGGTGAGAAATTGGCTATTTCTAAGTAGACCTCTGGCGCCTGAAGGACTAGAAGCTACTGCACCGTAGGTGCTCAAAAGGGAATAAAGTTAAATATTTTTTAATGTTTCCCATTGAGCACCAAACTATTCTATTACAGTCTGTATCACTTTGAGACAAAGACCATAATACCAGGTTGAACCTTAGAGTAATTTACACCATGTTTATTAATAAGACAGTTACTGTTTTTTTAAATAATATTTCTTAATAACACTTACATTATGTATATTATACAAGTAAAGTTTTATTGTTTCAGATTAATTGATTAAAGTAAGCTTGTATGTTAATTACGGTTGTTTTTATTATAATATGACAACAGTCAATTGTATTTTTTTATTATACTACCCATCACTAGAAGCTATCGCAGTGTAGGTGCTCAATCGGGAATGAAATGAAATTTAATCTATTGTTCCCTTTTGAGCACCACATGAAAATATTGATTGGTGCTCAAACGGGAATATCATAGGTGCTCAAAGCATAGGTGCTCTAAAAATTGGTGCTCAAATGGGAATACTCCCAAATGAAAAAGGATCAACATTTAGTTCATATACTAACAAAATCCGAAGTAAAAAAAACAAACTAAAAAAAAGTATCTTCACTCCCATGTCCCCGAAGAGGTAGGCAGAGGCACAACCAGGGCACCCACGACTAGCCGAAGATACTACGCGTAAGTCCCATAATGTGATAGGTGGCAAGCCTATCGCCAACCGGTCACGTTTCCAATCCCGACCAACATTTTTTTTATTAGAAAATTGGAAAAATCCAATTTTCTTTCAAAAAATAAACTAGAACCTCTTTTAAGTTCATTGAAAGCTAGTATTTTTTTTAAAACCATAGGAATTCCGAAGCCAAATAAACGTATGAGAACCAAAATCCTTGAGAAACGCTAAAGTGATGAAATCGAACATCTCGCTTCATTAACCCATGAAACGGTAAAATATACGGCATTCCACCGACACGTGACCTACGGCAAACTGGGTGCACGCCGGCGTCACCGCGGCGACCGCGAGCTGCCTTGCCGCAGGCGGTGTTTCGTCAAACTTGATTCATTTGTATCATCGCACACGAAAACATTTAAGGGTCCATGTATGCTAAAATACGTCAGCAATTTATTGTTTTTTTCATACAAAGCAATCATAGATCTTGGTGACAAAAATACACAAGATTAAAATGAATGTGCTTTATAAGACTAGTGTTTCTAAAACACGATTCGTTTCACTTTGCTCGATAGAAAAAAATCAAAAAGTTAACTCTTTTTCTAAAGCAAAACCCAACTGTCTACTTCAATTATGAAAATATCGACATCAGATTTAACATAAACATAGATAAGTACTATACCTAAAAGACAAATGTTTCAGTTTTTTATACTTTTTTTCAAATTACTTTTATAGTTTCAAAAATAGTGATTTGTCGCTTAAGATGTTTACTTTAGAGCGCAATATTTCATAGTAATCATGTAACGGGGGAGTGCAGCGATTGGCTCTTCTGGCTGACTAAGTATGGGGCCTTAAGCCTTTTATAACTTAGCACAATAACACAACCTATACTATTTCCATTTTTTTCCTCGATGAGAGATCGACGCCCATGTAATTTTGTGTGGTTTACGTTAAAATGTCACAAATAATACGATACTTCATGGACGGGTAGTGATGTGCTACACATGATTACTGTAGGAGCTATATCGATAAATGTAACAAGACCGCTTTTTTATAATTGTAAGGTAGTTTAGTTTCGCCCGATACGTTTGTACAAATTTACTAACTATATTATTAGAAAGAAAGAAAGGTTGCTTTCTTTCTTTCTATACTATTATATACATATAATTATAAAATTATACTTGATTGCAAGATGTCACATGTATACATTGTGGATTGATATAATGCTTAATTCTTTATAATTTTTAGAGCTGTTGTAAATTAAGTTGGCATAGGAATGATATAAAATAATTATAACGGAATTAAAATTAAAGCTGGAAACTCAAAAACTAAAACTAGGTAGGTACATTAAATGAAGACTGCGCCCAGAAATGCCTCGGAGTCTCCAAACATTTACCTATGTTTAAAATAATTCTGAACGTTTCAAACATACTTATCTAAACTAACAAGGTTATCCTGTAAATGTTAGTAATCGGAGGATTTTTTTAAGTAAGACATACGAAATGCTTAATTTAGCAAATATGTTTCATAATAAAATAATAATTAGTAAATTAATAGTGTGTAATAAATAGTATCGACAAAAATATTCAAGTACTTTTTCACAGCGACTGTACTCCAAGTTGCAAATATTTTATTTTGTCTTTATTAATTTTAAGTGGCAAGTAATTTATTATTTCACTTAAATCCTTGCAGTTACATTAATCTGAGATGTCTGTTTTGGTTGTTGATGATCCATACATCATTTTTATTAAAAACCTCAATCATTAATAACAATATAACCCGGGGAGACCTAGGTTGACATTTAAGTACGAAATCACTAGGTTATTGTCGGTGTGTTTTGTATTAAAAATTGTAATCGCCGCTATGGTCTAGCGGTCCAGTCGTTGGACTTGACTTTATGAGGTCCTGAGGATTCGATTCCCGGGTCAAGCAACAACAATTTTATCAAAAAAAATGTTGCTCGGGGTTGGTTATGTGCCCGGTTTGCACTAGGCTAGTCACCAATTAGATTGTGGGACTTAATGTCTTCGGCTAATCGTGGATACTCTGGTTGAGCCTCTGCCTACCTCTTCGGGGATATGGTCGTTAAGATATTTTTACTACACTTTACGAGAAAAACTTGATTTGTATACAAAATCCGAACGGTATAAAACACTGCCTCCGCAATCCGCATTTCTATTGGTAATGTTTTAAGTTGAAATTCGTATCACCGCACACCGGAGCGGTGTTCGGTGCAGTGTGATATCCGCCGAGGATAAAGTAGCCTCAAAATCTACATACCAGTATTAGGACTAAGATCTGAGCATTTTAGCTCAGCTCATTTTAGCTTCACCTCGCTTACAGAAACCATCTTTGCAGAGAAACCATCTTAGGTTACAAGGCGTTGTATATTTCATATTATCAGGACAAAAACACCTTATTAATTCAAAAACGGAATAAATTATGTAAGGTTACGATTTGGGTAAAATACATCTTTGTAGACTTTGCACTTTTGTTTTAGCCCCGTTTGGCGCAACATATATATAAAAAAATAAAATAATTAAGTTTGCTATGTTGTATATTCACCTAAATCATATGACACTAGTTGCCTCAAATCTGAATACCTTTAGACTCACTTTCAAATTAAACGGGTTATACCTATCTGTCAAGTGTCTTACGTATGACTTAAAGAAAACTTTATACAAAATTCGGGTTTGCTATGTATCCATAGAAGTCACGCCTCTTATTACGTAGTATTTATATTATACTCATTGTTTTAGCCCTTAGGTGTTTGCTTTATAAGTATAAATTGCAAATAATCTGCATAATTTAGTGTCTAGAAGTAAATCGTGCAATGTTTGTTGGGAAACGGTTAATAGGCACGCGATAGATTGTAGTAAATTGCCAAGATGTACGTGGAGAACGAATGTATGACAATATGAAGGCCGTTACAGAGAATGGAGACCAAATCGTTTTGTCCAGAGGGACTAAACACACTTTGTCGCAGCTAAACGCAAATATGAAGTTATTTAATGTTACCTACAAAAAAAGTTCAACTTTAGTAACATGTGTGATTAATCCAGTACAAAATACATTTGCCTTTTATTATTTTTAAAGGTCTTAGTACAAGTATAAAAAATTTAAAAGCTGTTTAATATTATTATCATCATTTTTCATAATTTGTTTTCTGAATTTTATTAATTTGACTGTAACATAAAAATATTTAAAATGTGTTTTTTACAACACCAACCGTACTTGGTAGACATTAAACATAACTACTATAAGTAAAGTATTAACTCTCATTTTAATATTTCACTGCTAAGGGTTAAGACGGTTTTTTCTGGTAGTATTTTGTTTTGGAGATGTACAATTAAAAACATAGAGCTTCGCTCATCATTATTAATTACTAAGCCCTAACATACTTTCCTTCACATTAAACGTTATATCTGTCTATTTTTGAGCTTCTAAGTTTTATAAGTCATATTCGGAATATGTATGAATAATCCCTAATGCTTTGAGAGGTTGCTTTGAAATTACAGTGTCCTTAATTATTTTAAACAATGGCTCGCTCCACGTCAACAATCTGTAAAACACTTGAGGGCATGTTTTATTACTTACCTATTCTAAGCTGAATTCTGAAGTGCAATTAGGGTTGTCAATTTTTTTAAAAAGATATATGAAATGAAAATTATTTATTTGCGAATTATATAAATATAAATAGTTTCATATGCATTTAAAAAATAATTTTAAATTTTGCATTACTTATTTCACCATCACGATAATATATGGAGTCATATCCAGTGAGTTCCGACCATGGCCAGGTTTTTGTCGTTTATAAAATGACGTAGGCAGATACATATAATTAAGTACAAAATGTGTAATAAGTATCAACGGCTCTCACAAAACATCCAGAAGGGTTATTTTTTATTTAGATTATTTTTACCGCCTTCATTTTAAGACAAAGTATGGAATGTTAGAATTAACCATTAAATTTATTTATTTACTATTTTCATCAAGATAAATATTATAAAAAAGACAGTATGTATTTACTAATCACCAGAGATAATTATTATGATTATTAACTAAGAAATTTAAATTACCTTAAATGGATCAAAACTGAACAGAAAAAGACGGGTGTAATAAATTTGACGTACCTACCTGTGTGCGGGTGTGAGTGTCTGTGGCATTCTAACTCATAAACGAATAGATCGATTTCAACGTGGATTTTTGTTTGAAGGCTGACGAGATCGAAATGTTTCTAAGCTATACAGATTGGTGTGGGCGGAAATTTTAATTTTTTTAATGTTATGATTATTATTATATCTCCACGTTCCGGACCTTTCGCAGGGATCATGAGGGATCATGATTATCATAAGACTGGTATCAGGTGTGACGACTAAGTTTGTTTTCGTTTGAATTGTTTTTTGTTAGGTACATGTTTTCATACATTTCTGCGGTTTGAACCGTTTAGTTCTACTTAGGTTAGGTTCAGAATAATTATATTTGGAGGAATCTAAACAAAATTTCGAACTTAGCAAATCTAGTTTTTTTTATGATATTGGCAGGCAAACAAGCAGACGGATATCCTGATGGCAAGAAATTCAAGCTGCCTAGAGACACCAAAGGTGGTAGTGGTGGCAACCCACCACCTTAGTCCGGGATGTTAGGCCTCGAGCGAAAGTAAGTTTACCAGTTACCTTATCCTCTGAACCGGAACACGTCAACGTCCGACATAACGTTACCGTGTCGGCAGGAATAGTTAATGCAGTGGTGCCTATCCGGACGAGTCGCGGTGAAACTCGACCACCAAGTCAGATGTCACGGTGCTAGTGACGGTGAGCCTTTTACGAGCTACCTGGTACAGGAAGGCAGATGGTCTATTTTACAAAGAAGCCCGCACCATCACGGGGAAAGATCCGAACATTTCTGCGTTTTGACCCGTTTAGGTCTACCAAATACGTTTAGAATAATTCCGTATGGAAGAATCTAAACCCAATTTCGAACGTAGCAAATCTAGTTGTAAGTTATGTACTTACAACTTACTTATTTTCGATTTCCTGAAATAATAACATTGCCCGAGATTGGATATTTGCCCGGTTGACGACAGGCTTGCCCACTCGTGGGTGCCCTGGTTGTGCCTCTGCCTACCTCTTCGGGGATATCGGCGTAAAGATACTACCATGTTACCCACGAT
This sequence comes from Calephelis nemesis, assembly GCA_002245505.1. Classification (NCBI taxonomy): domain Eukaryota; kingdom Metazoa; phylum Arthropoda; class Insecta; order Lepidoptera; family Riodinidae; genus Calephelis; species Calephelis nemesis. The sequence continues at coordinate 153,157 of NJDD01000731.1, forward strand.
TAGCCTAGAAAATAACACATGACCACTTGATCACAGAAGCGACTGAAAGCATGTTTCTAAGGTTATACGAGTTTATTTTAATAAAAATCCGACAAGTCGTTTTTATTTCATACGAGAAAAATGAGTATTTTTGTTTATTTAAATACGGTTTCCATGTTAATAAAATTGTTTAGTACAACTTTTATTTTAAAGCTTAGTCTTGGAATATTAATAATAACTTAATGTTATTATTCATATTCTTACTATAATTACAAAATAAGTTTTAATTAGTACTTACATTAATTCATTGTTACTAGTGCTGTCAAACTTCTTTGTAACTATACCCGAAACCGTAAATTCTTAAATTCCGTTTTAAAAATTAGTGTTGATTGTTTTTTGTAGAAATAACAGTAAAAGGAAATTATCTTCACGCATGTATCCTAGAAAAGAGGCAGAGGTACAACGAGGCCTTCACAATTAGCCGAAGGTACATACCGGTAGTTCTACGATGTCCATTCTAGTCCCAAACAATGTTATTTTTATCAGAAAATTTAATAAATACGTTTCGGATAGCCCTAGTATAGTAGGTATGAATATCTTCAGTGTGCAGATATATCTATTTTACGATTTTATAGAGCGTAGATATTATTTCTCGTCCCAATTAAAGTTATATTATTAGATACCATAAAAAAGTAATAAGTTGTATGAATTTCTCCAAGACTACGTACACTTAACAGGCTGTTAGAGTATAATAATTACGTAGGTTTGCAATATTAGTTACGTAACACTGTATTTTCTACACGACAGGTAAGACATGGGTAATATTTTAAACAATTACCTATCTACATCTTAGTAACATTCTTAAATTTTAATTCTAAAAAATGTCTACCGATTATTTATTTGAAACCTAAAATAACAATAATCTATTATTTCTAAAGAGTTATGAACGAACGAGTATTTTTTTGTGACATTCAAGTAACCAATAGTGTGTGTGCGTGTATGTGCGTGTGTGTGTCTCTGTCTGTCTGCCTGTTTATCTGTCTGTAACATCATGACACCTAATTTCATCAGAATTGACTATTCAGATTTTTTTTATATTTTAGATTTCTTATCTATATTACGAATTAGTGCTATAGATTTCACTTTATAGCAGTTTCAGAGCTTATTATAATTTAAGCGGACTAATAAAAATGAAAAGCAATGTTATAATTCCATCGACGAGGTGAATATTACTATTACATACAAATGGTTTTATAAAATTCGAGTTATGTAATTACTTCTTTAATTAGAGTTAATTATTATTCAAATTTCGTAAATAAATTTAAAATATACTTTTAAAACTTTATTCAGTTGTTACTAAAAGCTGTATTCGGGTCAAGCAATGCAAATTTTATTGCAAATCTTTCTAATTATAAGCAAAGACCGATTAAAACCGAAACCGTAAATTAAATCTTTTGTTTTCTCTGTTTAAATCTCTAACTACGACCAAATGAAGTGAAAGGAAATCCTTCTGCCGTCCCTTATTGTATTTAAATACAGTCGTAAATAAGACACATTGCCCATATTACCCATAAATGGCTTATGCCATTACATAACGATTATAAAAAATATTTTTATGTACTATTTGTTTTATTACTTTTGTGATAAGTGTATAAAGCTCATTGTATTTATTACAATAGTGTTTGTTAGTCTGCCTGTTTGTCTTTTTCCATTTATAATAATATGTTCTTAAAGAATTGTGTCTTTTTTCTGTTCAATTTTAATAAAACTAATCGAAAAAACACATTTTGTTTAGGGTGTATTCCAAAGTAGTCGCTTATCGATAAAAAATATTCCAACCACAAGCGTAATTGAGTAAGTGTCACAGTAATTGTTTACTCATTTTAAATTATGGGATCATACTAAACTTATAACAATTATAACACTGTAAAGAGTAGTGCAATTTTGTTTATTCTTTGTTTACAAGAACCATATCATTAAAATGATCTTGAACGAACCCTTTTGTGGAGCCCTTCCATTGAATATAATATTTAATAATATAAATAAAGAAAGTTACGGTTTCTGATTGTTTCGATTTCCAAAAAGGACCAATGTTACAAAATGCTTTAAATAATTATTCACTTAAATTCTATTGTATACACATCACTACATAGTAGGTATAAAACAAAGTCGCTTCCTCTGTTCCTTTGTATGCTTTATATATATATTATACTTTATATCCTATCTTTAAAACTACGGAACGGATTTTGATGCAGTTTTTTTAATAGATAAAGTGATTGAAGAGGAAGAATAATATGTATATTTCATAAACGTGCGAAGCCGGGGTGGGCCGCTAGTAAAATATAGTATAAAAAGAAAGTTACGGTTTCTGACTATTTCGATTGCAAAATGTACAAAAGTTACAAAATGGTATAAATCATTCACTTCATTGTCAGCATTTGGTGGATTTCCGTAATTGTTTTCCATAAGACACTTTATTTAACACTTACGCTTAAAACAAACGGTTTCGCTCATTACAGCATCACCAGGGTTTGCAGCTAAAACTAAATGAATTTGCTTAATTTTAAAAAATCGTGCCGAAATTACTTTTACGAATGTATTTCTATGGGATACGGATATTTGAATAATTTAGGCATATCAGTCTACGGTACTGTCTAGATAAGAATATATTTGGGATAGACCATCAGTTTCAGATCGTTTGAATTCTTATTTTGAAAAAAGATATCGATTAAATAATGATTTACTACTATAAATAATGTCGACTCGGTGGTCTAGTGGTCCGATTTTGGCGTTGACTGTGTGGATTGTACAACTCAAAATGTTTTTTTTTTAGTTTTATAATATAATAAATAGCTGCCGTCCTGGCTTCGCACGGTTATGAAATATACATGTAAACCTTTCTCTTCAATTACATTATCTATCAAAAAAAAACACAACAAAATCCGTTGCTTAGTTTTAAAGATTTAAGCATGCAAAGGGTTGTAGGGACAGAGGAAGCGACTTTGTTGTAAACTATGTATTGATCAATGTTGACCAGGCTTGGATAAGTTGGCGTTAGGCTGACCCTGGTTGTCGACCTCTACGAGAATACGGACACATATATGTCTTAGAGCAAGTAACTCCGATTGTATCCGCAAATATTCGAAATTTAAACATTAGGAATTAGTAACGGATAGGAATGTAAACTTTCGGATTTCGGATAGTTTCGATTACGGTTACAGAGTTTCACATCCCTAAAATAAAATATAACCCTAAAATACTATCGAAGTATAGCCAGTCACTTTACAAGTAATTATTTTAATGTATTATTAATATATTTATTACCCTATCCCAGTAGGTTTATTACTACGAATTTACAGTCGTTAACATTAAGGTTGACCGTTTATGACGGTAGCCGACAGATAGTTCCATAAAAATCATGTTTTTTGGTCGTAAATATTGAAATTTAAAACAGCCTTCGTTTGGAAAATTTATTTTTACAACTTTATTAAGTGCCCGCAGTTGTTTTAGCTTAGGGATGCGACGAAACTATCATTAGTCTAACGTTTACTGGAGTATTCCGAATTACGACATAACTGTGTGTGTGCGGACGTGTTTGCTTGCTGAGACGGCGTGAATTTCTTACCATCATTAAATCCGTCTGCTTGTTTGCCTTCCAATATACATATTTTTTTTATGTTAGAGGAAGCAAACAAGCAGACGTATTTCCTGATGCGTTGCCAACCTGAGGTCAGGATGTTAGGCCTCGAGCAAAAGTAAGTTTACCGGCTACCTTACCCTCCGAACCGGACAACGTCATGACGTTATGGCGGCAGGAATAGGTAAGGCGGTGGTACCAATCCAGACGAGTCGCTGCGAAACTCTACCACCTAGTCAGATGTCACGGTGTTAGTGATGATGATAAGCCTATGCTCGCCTTTTACGAGCTGCCTGGTAAGAAAGGCAGATGGTCTATTCTACAAAGGAGCCCGGACCAACGCGGGGAACATAAAAACGGGCGATATAAGAAAAGACTATCTATATATATAAAAATCAATTGATGTTCGTTAGTCTCGCTAAAGCTCGAGAACGGCTGAACCGATTTCGCTAATTTTGGTTTTGAACTATTTGTTCAAGTTACAGGGAAGGTTTAAAAGATAAGAAAAAGGAAAAACCTTGCGAGAAAACTCAGAAAAACAACATTTTACTTTTTCCCATACAAACTGAACGGGTGGAACGAAGTTCGCCGGGGCAGCTAGTTGTGCAATAAAAATATTATATTACACTTGTAGTATTATGAATTATGATGTTTAATTTTACACAAAGGCGGTCTTATCTTTTTAACTGACTTATTGTTGATGAGGTCCGGTCGTCAAGATAAGTGAAAGATTTATGCTTTACTAGCTGTTGGCCGCGGAGTTACCACCGTTGTAAACGGTCCCACAGGAAAACTATCCTATGTGTTAATCCAGGTTACCCTCTACGTGTGTCCCAAATTTCATGAAAATCTGTTCTGCAGTTTTTGCGTGAAGAAGTAACAAAAAACAGAATACAAACTATCACATTTATAACATCATTAGTTACTGCCCGCGGTTTTGTCCGCGTAGTAACAAAATATCCCACGACGTGGTGGTGAAACATTGTTTTGCGAAATAAGCTATCGATGTTAATGCAAGTTACCCTCTATGCGTGTGCCAAATTTCATGAAAATCCGTTCAGCAAAATTTGCCTGAAAAAGTAACAAACAATCAAACTAACATACTAGCTTTTGCATTTATAATATTAAGTAATAGGATTATAATTAAAATATATTATAATTTTAGATTTGCAGTTTTACTGCGAAAAGTACTGCCACAAATAACATGTCTGTAATAGCCTCACTAAGGAAACGAGATCTGTATAATTATTGTATAGTTATGTAATACGAAAGTGGTATACATCTATTTTATGAGGTATAAACAGACCAGCTGAGTAGGTCACGAGGACCAGTTATTCTATGCTAAGTCCGCAATAGGCTTGAATATCCTAGCTTTATGTAAATTTATAAATCCCCTTTACTTTCTTTAATAAAGCTAGTTTTGTATGTGATAAAACAAAAGAGGTCCTCAAATGGTCTGTATTTTGACCCTCGACGGAAAAAGAGGGGCATTATAAGTTTGACGTATCAGTGTATTAAGTTTTACTACTTTAATAAAGATATTCTTAAAATGTCACATGATTAAGTGTCTGCCTTTAATTCCCAACCCAAAACGAGGGGTGTTATAAGTTTGACGTCTCAGCGAATGGACGGATTTTTATGCGGTTTTTATTATTTTAAAGCTGGCCTGATCGAGATGGTTCTAAGTTATTATGAGATATGTTTCGGCGTTCAAAGTCATCAGTGGGTAAAAGATTTTTTCAAATCGGTCCAGTAGCTTTAGAGCCTATTCAATACAAACAAACACACAAACAATCAATTCTTTCCTCTTTAACATTATACTGCAGGTGATATACTGCTAGCGGTTCCACCTACCGGTTTCGAATCGTGTTTTTAAACCACACAAGAAACAATCGAAATACACATTTAAAATTTCAATTCAATCGGTTAGCCGTTAAGGCCCCATACTCAGTCAGCCAGAAGAGCCAATCACCGCGCTCCCACGTTCCATGATTACTATGAACAATGGCGCTCTAAAGTGTCTTAAGTGACAAATCACTATTGTTGACACTATGAAAGTAATTTGAAAAAAGTGTAAAAACTGAAACACTTATCCTTTAGGTATAGTAGTACTTATCTGTTTATGTTAAATCTGGTGTCGATATTTTCACAATTGAACTAGACAGAAAGCAAAAGCTTTCAAAAAAGGGTTAACTTTTTGATTTTTTTTTATCGAGCAAAGTGATTTCCAAATCGTGTTTTGGAAACGCTAGTCTAGTAAAGCAAATTCATGTTAATCTTGTGTATGTTTGTCAGCAAGATCCATGATTGCTTTGTATGAAAAAAACAGTAAACTGCTGACGTATTTTAGCGTATATGGCCCCTTAAGTTATGTGAAATAGATAGATAGTAAGTAGGTACAGAAGGATTATCTACCCGCTGTCCCGTGGGAATGAGGCATCAAGCCTGTGTTCATTAGGGACAATGTTGACTCCCTATGTTTAAAGTATTTTCAATACTATTCAATACAAACAAGCTAGCAATGTGTATCTACCCATTTAAAAAAAAAAAGGGATCTGGTACAAACGTTCTGAATATGCTCAGACAGTGCGTACACTACGGTGATTCAATTTTATTTATATGTGTAGAAAATTTGTTTAGGTATGCATGATAAGTGTCTTTGAAACCATCGAAATACACATACAAATTTCAACAAAATTGGTCAAGCAGTTTAGTAGTTGACATACCGACTGCAGCGCCACCTATCTCAGCATGGAAGGGAATTCTCCCCTACCCCTGTTCTCCTATTACCCTTTCTCCAGTAGGAATAAAGCATTTAAAAAGTGTCCTATGTTTATCAGAAATAATGTTAGGTTCTAATCGAAAAAGTTTTTTTCGAGTCGATTAAGTGGTTTCAGACCCTATTCGATACAAACAAAGAAACTATCAATTCTTTCCTCTTTATTAATACTAAGCGCTCGTTCAGACACGGCGGGAACCGCGCGATTATAGAGTCGAATGGAAATCGCGCGGGTCTTATTTATATGAGCTAGTTAGTAATCGTTCAGACATAACTGCGCGGTTAATCAAGCCGCGCGATTACCGCAACCCGCTGCTCCCGCGCGTTTCTATTACTATGGAGTTACTTCGCGTTCAGTTGCGTTGCGGAGCACGTCACTGTTCGTGAGTTCGCCATGGATCGTTTCGACACTGAACTATTTATTGATGAGGTGGAGAAGAGACCTGCAATATGGGACATTCAGTATGATGATTACTCAAATAAAATTATCAAGAACCGAGCTTGGCAAGAGTTGGTGGAGATATTTGGAAATTGCGAAGACACGGTGGAAAAAAAGAATATTTTAAGTAAGTAGGTTTATTGACCAAAAAATAATTGACAGAATTATGTTATAATTATTGTTATGAAGCGTATCTTATACTCTCCGTATACTTTAGGTACTTAAATAAATATTAACAAACTTCGGCTGCTTTATGCAGACATTTCGAGCATTTTTCAAATGAAGGTCACAACGGTATTACCATATTTCGTTTGTTTACATTTAGTTATGTACCTAAACATTACAAGTACGGTATGTTAGTTGCAGCTATATCTTTGTGTCTTGCCATGGAACACGCCCATCGTTCACAAAGTAATAAGCGAATTTATCTCTGATATTCAAAGATGACGGTGTCCCTCTTCCCGCATGCAAGGTATTGAGATTAGTCATGGGTGCATTATATAAAGTATCTTTAAATTTTAGACCATCTCTAGTCCGCACATAGTTATGTAGAACACAAGAAGCTTTTATTATATCTTCGGCAAAATCTATGTTTACATTTATAGGCCTATGAAAGATGCGCCATTTGTTCGCCAAAATACCAAAAGTGCACTCAATATTACGTCGGGCTCTCGATAACATATAGTTAAAAATCCTTTTTTCATACGGTAAACATTTGCCTGAATATGGGCGCATTGAATTTTCTGCTAAGCCGAAGGCTTCATCTCCAACTATAACATAAGGCATTGGTGTTAGGTCTACATTAGATATTGGTTTAGGTGTTGGTATGTTTAATGATTTTTCTGTCAGGCGTTTATAAAAATCCGAATTTTTAAATATAGCAGAATCACTGCTTTTGCCATAAGCCCCAATATCAACATAAGTAAAGCAATAGTTGGCGTCGCAAAGTGCTAAGAGCACTATGGAAAAGTAATGTTTATAGTTATGATACAAAGAACCCGAATCAACAGGCTTTATAACTCGGATATGCTTGCCGTCTATAGCACCAATGCAATTTAGAAAATTTGCATATCTCTCAAAGTCTCGTGCTATTGTCTTCCAGATATCTTCAGTCGCTTCGGGCATGACTATGTTTACCAACTTATTCCATAATGATTTACATACTTCGCGGACAATTCCAGTAATCGTCGATTTTCCTAGGCGATAATTGTAGCTTAGTTCTCCAAATGAACAACCCGTACCAAGATATCTGAAACAAGAATATTATTAATAATGTTATTATTTTTAGGTACACAACTCCAAAAAAATGGAAAAACATACGAGATTGATACAATAAAGAATACAAACAAGAAAAAACAACTCCTTCTGGTTCAGGTGCTCGTAAAGGAGCCCGATATATGTATTTTTCAAGATTATCTTTCGTGCAGAATAGTGTAAGTAATAAAGACACTACAACTAATATTGAAGAACAGAATGAAAGGCAAAGTGAGGAGACAAGTGAACTAAACGCCAATGCAACCGAAGCCACTGAAATACGTCCCCCTAAACGTAAGAAAACACAAGTGCCATAAGAAATAATAGCTGTTTTAATAGAAAAAAGTATCGAGTCACGAAAACATTTTCAGAATGAACTTCAAGAAAATAGTATTACCAAGCAAGATGACGACAAACTCTTTTGTTTGTCGTTATATAAAGAACTCAGAAAAGTACCAGATAATATGCGTTTAGCAACCAAAATAGAATTACTTCAAGTGATACAAAAAGGACAAAGCTTATCACCCCCTGTTCGCTACAATACTCAGCAGATCACACCTGCGTATTGGCAAGGACAACAGTATACAAGCCTGCAAGGATATTTTACTACATCTGGATCATCTCCTCCTGTTCCGGCACCGTCACCGTCACCATCGCAATTTAGTTCTGGCTCTCAGTCCTCTACAGTTATAGAAAATATTTATGCTGATTTTGAAGAACAATAAATAAATCTTACCTTAAAGTTATTACGAGTTTCTCTTCCGGTGACACGCTTGGCCTCAAATGCGTTTCAGAGCATGAAATATCTTGCCTGATCAGTTCAATTAGTTCATCAAAAGATTTTATTGACATTCTCAAATAGTCAAAAAATTTGTTATCATACATTCTTAATTTGGGATATAATGTTACGAACTGACCATGTACTAGTCGGTCACGTAATATTGGATGCAACCAATACCGCCTTTTTCTTTTCTTTTTTTTAAGGAGCAACCACAGTAAACACACATCTTCGTCGACCTCCATTTTGAAACTGACGCTAACCCGCACGAAATCGCATACTAGCCGCGCGTGTCTGAATAGCTTCACAATTTTGCGGTTTGAAACCGCGCGATTCGTAAACGCACGATTCCCGCATGTCTGAACGCAGGCTAAATCTCACAATATGACATGTGCTAAACCGGACACATTTAGATTTGATCCAGAATCGAACCAGTAGGGTTACTCTTAAATCTCGATTATTGCAATATTGGAAATTGGAATCGAGTATGTCATTTTATGTACTCTCGACCACAATACTGGCGAATTGTTAACATTTAGTTAGTAGTAAATTTATTTGTAACTAAATGTTAATAATCCGCTAATACTGTGTTCTAAAGTACAGTACTTACTACTATTTAAATTATGCGCTTCGGCTTTACACTTTTTACAATTTATACTTTTATTTTTAAATTGGCTGACCCAATCTGAATTTAATCTTTAAAATACATTCGGATTTCCGAAGCTTGACGAATATAGCCGAAACACGTAATTAAAATAGTACTACAGAATATACGATTCTAATTTCCAAATTGCTTGATATCGAGATTCAAGTAGGTACCTACACTAAATTCACGCTAACAATAAAATCTAAAGCATGGAGATAAATAAAAATATTTTTACAGGCCCTAGATTTCGTTTTGTGGCTACGGAATCCTAAAAAAGATAAAATCTAACGTCAATTACCTTTCATAGATATCCTTTACAGTACGTTCACGATTTTTTGACAGCTCCACAATAGTTTGCAGATGGGCAAATTGATAGTAAGTGCCAATAATTGGCCGGCTCTACTACTGTCGATTACCCGGTATAATACAGTATAATTATGATCATGATCGGGGTACTCCCTTACAAAAGCGGTAATTAGTTTCATTGATAACGTGTTTATTAAATTTAGTATTTATATATTTTTATAAGCTCACTGAATAACATAATACAAGCATATTTTGTGGTTAGATCAATTTGTGTAATTTGTCCAGATATATACATAAATAAATAAAATTGTTGTGTCCGTAGTATTAAAAATTACTGGGTGGTAGAGTTTCTCAACCACTTGTCCGGATTGGAACCACCGCCTTACCTATTCCTGCCTCTATAACGTCATGACGTGTTCCGGTTCGGAGGGTAAGGTCGCCGGTAAATCCAGCCTCAGTTTAGCAACGCACTTTCACTACCTTTCGTGTCTCTAGGTGGAATGAATTTCTTACCATCAGGAAATCCGTCTGTTTGTTTGCCTTCGGATATCATAAAAAAACGCTTTTTACGACATGCATATGAATGCACGGTATCTACCTATATAACATAATAAAATAACATTTTAGTCTGTCTGTAACGGCTATTTTGGAAACGACTGTACCTACTGAAGTTTCACTGGCATGTAGCTGATGTAATAAGGAGTTAGTTATGCTTTTTTGTTATAGACTGTTTTGTTAAATTTCTAGCAGACGAAATCAAGGGTCCGTTTACTACTAAATTTGGTGATTCGTACTTCGTTTTTATTATACTTAGCAATTTTACTAGTTTTACTTTCCATGAATCTTTCTTGTCAAATTATATAAAGAGGCCGAATTAGTCAAATTATTTGTCTTATTATGGAATAATCATTAGGGTTGATCATTTCGATTTATGCAAAAATAAGGAAATCGGAGTCAGATTTATGTCATTCGGTAGGTAGTGTTACCCTGGAATCTCGATATCATGCGAATTGGAAATTGGAATCGTATATGTCATTTTAGCTACTTCAGAACGCACTACTAGCGGATTATTAAAGTTTGGTAACAAATAAATTCAACGAATTCCATAAAATAATGTTCTGTTTGCTATCTATTCAATGTTAATAATTCGCTAGTAGTTGTGTAGAGTACCTAAAAATGATATACCTACTCGATTCCAATTTCTGGTATGGCCTGAATCGAGGTTCAATAGTAACCCTACAGTACTATTTATAGAAAAAATCAACGAATCCGATATAATAAGTTATGGGTATCATTGAATTTTTTTTGGAGTTTTAAAAATTAGCTACTTTTGAACACACTCAAAAGTACAAAATGACATATATCCGATTCCAACTTCTTACATGACATCGAGATACAAGAACAAACCCACTAGACCTGACAAACACGTTCGTCTATACTTTAATTATTCTTCTTCTTTTTGACCGACTCGAAAAAGGAGGAGGTTCTCAATTCTACTGTATGTTTTTACAATTTCTTTGTATGTTTTCTTCTTCTTTGTTAATTGATAGACTGTTAAAAAGGACGAAGTTTTCTATTCGACTGTATGTTTTTTTAATTATGTTTGTATGTCTGTTTCCCGAATACTCGGCCAATAAAAAACAATTATGACGGTTCTTTTTTAGAAAGACAGGATATAATTCGTTGTTCTTGAAATATTTTTTTAATGATCAGACTAGTGTCGTTTTAGTTATACTTACTTAATAATGTTTACATTTTCGACTATGATGACAACATCATTAAATACGATGCCGAGGTTGATGAATAATTTATTAAGACCTAGCAGCTTCACGCAGCTTCTCCTGCGTAACTTGGTTTTTACTGCACCGATTTTGATGAAACCAACGCCTTTGTCACTTAGGGATAATGTAACATTCTAAGGGTGAAATAATTTTTGAAATCGGTCCAGTAATTCAAAGCCTATTCAGGAGCCTATTCATTTCAAACAAACAAAAAAAATCAAACATTTCCTCTTTATAATATAAGTATAGATAACTCGAAATTACTAGTAGGAAGTTGATGAAATTTAGATGGGAACAGTTCGGAAACATATTTTGCTATCTTTCTTTTTGCATTTTAATGTATTTACGTGGATTAAGATTTAGTAAAATTGCATTGTCTATATCCATGAACCTTATAGACGTCTCTACTTACACTAAAATTGTGTCGACACATTAACGGAAACGAGTAACAATGGCGCAGATAATTTAGCAAGAGTGTGTCGTCTACCTCCCTAATAAAGAAGTCTTTCATTACGCTTAGGTATATTTTGTGGACACATTATCAGAAGTTAGTAACAATGACATTGATTATGTAAAAGTGCAGTGTCTATCTCCATGAACCTTATAGAAGTCTCTACTTACACTAAACTTGTGTCGACACATTAACGGAAACAAGTAACAAATGCCGCGGATAATTTATCAAGAGTGTATCGTCTAACTCCCTATTATAGAAGTCTGTGATTATAGTCAGGTATATTTTGTGGACTCATTAGCGGAATTTAGTAACAACGACATCGATTTAGCAAAAGTGCAGTGTCTATCTCCATGAACCTTATAGAAGTCTCTACTTACACTAAAATTGTGTCGACACATTAACGGAAACAAGTAACAATGGCGCGGATAATTTAGCAAGAGTGTGTCGTATACCTCCCTATTGCAGAAGTCTGTGATTATTTGATTGACACTTAGGTATATTTTGTGGACACATTAGCGGAAGTTAGTAACAATGTCATTCATTTAATAAAAGTGCTATGTCTACCTCCCTGTTATAGAAATCTTAGCTTACACTCAAATCAGTAGTGAGTAGTGAATATTACAACATTCATGGTCATGACACGGCGTCGGCTGGTCGCGGTCGCATTTGGCAACTACCACAATTATATGCATTCATGCAACGTACGTGCTTCTAAACTTAATGAGATCCTTCCAAAATAACTTTTAATCTACATACCTACGCATCTTCTATCATGTTTATTTCACTCACGGGATGGAAAGCTTTTTAAATGATTATCTATAGCCTGCTTTTTAATCTCAGAGTAAATTGACAGATGCAAATGTCAAGTTTACAATTAATAATGATACCGGCGTTTTTTTTGTAGTGCTGTCTATGGTACCGATTTGTTCAAAACGTAAATCAGTTTGGCGCAACTTTTATATAAAAAAATGAAAAAAAAAGTTTGCTATGTTTTTTACTCGCCCAAATCATATGACACTAGTTGCCTTATATCTGAATGCCTTTAGACTTACTTTCAAATTATACGGGTTATACTTTTTCAAGTAAACTTTATACAAATTCGGGTTTGCTATGTATCTATGGAAGTCCCGCCTCTTATTACGTAGTATTTACATACTCTTTGACGTAAATTAATGTCTATTTTCGAAGAAAGGAAACTTAATTTTGTTAGATAGTACAACGCAAAATGTATAAGCTACATTTAAGTCATTTTTATTAAGATAGCTTGTTAGTGATAGGACCACCTTGGTACTTCTGATGTGGTTGTATCGCTAACAAGTCTGGTAGGTTAGATGAAGCATATTAATGTTGTATTTTATTCATTCTGAACACAGATGTTCCTGTTTCCAGTGTAATTTGTAAAAATCGGTAAAAATCTTGTTAACATTTTTCGATAGTGTCATGACACGATTTATAAATCGCAAAAAACTGACAGCATTGCTAATGTCAATTTAGTCTCTGAGATTAAAAAACAGACTTATAGACACATGATTCTCCAGTTTGTGAGAAAACACCGTGGCCTAAACACTCAATGGCTTAGTAGGCGTTTGCCCGTGTTGGTCCGGGCTCCTTTGTAGAATAGACCATCTGCCTTCCTTGCCGCTCGTAAAAGGCAAGCATAGGCTCACAGTCACTAACACCGTGACATCTGACTAGGTGGTAGAGTT
>NJDD01000731.1:175268-190757 GCA_002245505.1 Calephelis nemesis
CACACACACACACACTAACATAAACACCAATCTTAAAGAAGAAAATTGTCTATTTGCAGGATTCTGTATATTATAAAAATATGTCATTAACTACATACTCAAAAGTGCCATTTGCCATAGCATTATAGCCTCAGATCAAAGAACTAGTCTCTATTCCGGGTTATAATAGTAACAGCATTTCCACTATCTTTCTCGCTCTAGCAAATGGCGGTTTTGAGCGACAGATATAGGGTGATAGAAAAATAGTCTAGCAATGATGTACCCAGGCCACCCACTTTAAGAAAGCCTTAAAATAAACACTTTTGAATATTGTATTCAAGATCGTTGTCAAAAAGTAAATAGGTACTCGAATACTTTCATAATCTAATGTCTGTAATAGATACTCGTGTTTGTTGTTATAGTGAAGATCTGCAGGCAAGTTTGCAGAAATTATAATACTTGCAGTCGGTACTTTTTGCCTACCCCAAAAGGTACTTGTTTTAAAGATATGTGTCGAGTGAAATACAATACAGTTACAAAAGTAACAAAACCTCTGTGAAATAGTGAACTCAAAAAAATTGGTTCTTTACTCTTTTAACATTCGAATATATAAATGGATTGTACAAGGGTAAGCAAAACATTTACTTATATTTTTTAGTCTCAGTTCAAAAAATAGAACAGTCGGCTAAGACCCTTAGGACATGCTGCCAGGTCTTTCGTATAAACAGTTCTTTTTTTTATACCCTGCAAAGAAACAAGATGCAAAAGACATTCAACAAACAGCCTAAAATTTCTAAAATTCAATGTCTAGCAGGCATCTGTAACCTCTATTTAGTAATTAAGTGTCAGTATTTACACATTCTGAGTGCTAATGTTTGGGCAATCCTTACAATCATGTCAATTTAAGCTTATCGAGGCATTAACATTGAAGGCCGACTAATACATTCCATGTCATTCAATTAAAGTAATATGATATAGCTTTTAATATTGATGAAATACTAATTGATTTTTATAATTTCACAACTGCAGGTGTAAATGCGAGAACCTGGGCTGTCAGATCAAATAAGTTCCATTTACCGAACGATCAAGTGAAGTGATGTATCATTTTTTTGGATATTCAGTCTAATTTTGATTTTAGAACAAAATAATTTTGTTGAGTTTGAAATAATGATTTACTTACTCATTAAGTTGAAAGATTTATTACAGATTCAAGATGCGACATTACATTGTGATAAAACATTCATTCAATTTTTATTAGTATACCGGAGATGCATTTTCATTAACTATTTCGGGTAACCAAACGTTTGTTGTTTTGTCTTTCTCCTACAAGTTCCTTTCATTTAAATATATATGGTGAATTGCAAAATCAAAACGCAATGACGTCAACTTAACCACGCTTTCGACCATCTATTTTCGATTTGAATGACGCGAATATCCCTTAATTAAATTTCATGAAAATCGTGTTTGTTTTGAAATAAAAATGAACTGAAATAAATGAAACAATTTGTTAAAACATTACAAAGAATTATTTAACGACGACATAATGTTAAATATAACAATTCATATGAATTATTTTAGATGTAAATAATATTTTATTTAAAGGGCCCAAATAATTGATATCACTGTAATAGTTTAAAACCGTACATTCGTTTCAATTAAATTTTTTGACAAATTCATTCTAAATATTGTACTCAATACCTAGCCCTATAAAAAAAATAAGAAATCTTAGAACATTTGTGTTAGTGGTTATTCTGCCAAATATTTAATAGCCGAATATTTGTTAGCCGAAAATTTTTGACATTGTGCAAAGAGATAAAAAAAAATTTATTACTTCAGTGTGCTCTTGGTAATGATTGTGATTAAACTTTAATTTTTTTAGTTAAAGTTTTGTCATCAGTAAGTACCTGCTTTTAAAGAATTAATTTACTGGATAGGATTGACGTGATCCAATACTAGGATTTTATCCCTAATCCCTATTCTAGGGGTATGAATCAACGAAACAAACCTACGAACAAATCATCTTAAAGGAATTTGAATCTTTATTCAGAATTCAGTTCAGAAGAACAATTTCCGTACAGCGAATTATTCTTTTGTTCTCTAATAACTATGCGACTCATAAACATGCAGACTTTTATGACCCGATTTTACTGGTCTAGTTATTTTTTCTATGTTATGTATTTTACATAATTCATAAATATTAGCATTATTGAGGCATAGAATAAGGTATATTTTATACGTATTTAAGTTGTACACTATGTTTATAAAAAATATTTTAAGGCAAAATACAGACGACCGTTTTTAGTTGGCGAGAAATTATTTAAATTTGTAAAGGAATAATTGATGTCGCGCATGCTTCTCTTTGCAAAAACATATATTTATATTAACGACATTATTAAAAATATCAAAGTTGCGGAGTACAGTAAGAAGTCAAAAATGAAACGGCAGTTATGCTCATTCTGTGTTACCATTTGTGCTATAATTAAACTATTCCTAGCTACTTACTTTTATCATCGACATCAAATATCGGATTATTTTAATATAAAAAATAATATTTTATTAAACAGTATATGAAAAGAGTATTTTTATATTGAAATATATATGTTATATAAAAAAATATAATTTATACTGCACTCAATTATTTCTTCTATGACAAGCTATTATTCCTCACCTGTTTAAAACGGTCGTCTGTGCTCATCCTAAGTGTGTGATATTGGATATACAAGAAATACCATCGAATGTAATTTGATGGCATCTCTCGTCTTGTGGTTGTGGGTGTTGTAAAAAATGTGTAAATACTTTGAGTATCTAAGGTTAAGAAAGAAAAAAAAACTGTATTAAACAAAAATCAGTGTGCCATTATCTTGACAGTTATAAAATCACAAACCTATACCACTTGTTAAAATCACTGCCAGTTGGATTAAGTATGTATTCCTTTTACGGCCAATATTAATAATCAATCCTTATCCAAAACTCGCTGTCCAAGATTGACATTTTGATTCATTTTTATGTTATCGCTTGTCAATAACATATCTGCGGACTGGATTAGTATGGCAATTAGGTATGGGATAGGCCGGCGGATACGCAGCTATCTAGATTACTTGAAATCCATTAGATTGAGATACATTATTAATATTGGCCGTTAGTGTACAAAATGTTCTGGGATCAAAATAAAGCTAAAATAATTTAAAAGATAATCTACTAACGTCTTTGAAGTGCCAGTTACCCCAGAAGGATATTTTGTTATTGCTTTTAGTGTTATTATGTTGCACAACACCTCATTGCATCTGTAAGACACTAGCAGTCAATAAAAATATTCGTAAATGACAAAGACCACTTAAAATCAAGAACCACATGCGTTACCTATTTTATAAAAACCACATCGACTAGAATACATATAAATTTAAAAAAAACTGGTCCATAATGAACACATCATTATGATTAATTAAATAAGCTATCAATTTACATAAAGATGCATATCTAAGATAATTAGTTGCGTGTCAATAAAAAATTATGTCTTTTCATTAGAGTCTTGCGTAAAGTCAAATATATTTTAACATGCTTAAATATGTATACGTAACATGTAGGTATTCAAGATTCAAACGTGTATTAGAGTGCGTTGTGTTAGGTGTTATCACTTTGCTTTTGAAGCAAAGACTACAATACTCTAGTTCGAAGCTGATAATGACGGATGACATGTCACGACGGAGAGAACTGACAGATTTATCTGTAAATAGTTTGGTCTGACAAAAGTTTCTGCTCGCCATTTGTCCGTGGTCTAATTAACTGAATCAAAACGTCAACAAATAAATAATAACCATGAATATCCCGTATACATATTTGAAAATACGCTGTGATTTAAGTAAAAATCAAAAATCTTTTGTGTAGAAAAATAACTGACATTCATCAATTCAAAAAATAAACACCAGACGCAATATGTATATAAAGTTCAGTGCACACGATCAGTGAATTCGCATGTGTTTATTTAGTTAGTTAATTACACAGGATTAAGCTGTCATGAAGCTATATTAATTGAGCCAATATGTCACTTAAAATGCCAGTTCATCAATAAAGCCGACGTTTATGTTTACGGATACGTCAGAAGGCTATGTATAATACCACGTAAGCAGTTAGCTAGGTACCTTATTATTAATGCCACAATAATTTTACATCTTCATCCCAGCTTTTATTAACCGAAACAAATCAGACTGCGTTCCAATTTATGACCTTTGTATAATAAAAAAATAAAGAAAGTTAAAATTAAAAAATACGTGTATTGTAGCTAAGAACCCGATCACTTCAGCTTTCACACGAAAAATCCGCATCAAAATCGGTGCGTTTGTTATCGTGATGCCATAGACAGACACACACAGACACGTCAAACTTGTAACACACCTCTTTTTCCAAAGGGGGTTAAAAATTAGAATGTCACTTAATAATTACTTGCTTGAAGACATATTTCTATATAATAAAATTGTAAAACTTAAAGCCAATATAAGGACTTATCAACCAAGGATTTTTTTACAATGTGTTAGATACAAGGCGTGCTTGAATCTTACGCCTTCTCTATATTTGCACAAAATGGGAATATTGAAAATAAATTCATGTAAAATAACGATAAAAAATAGCGTCGACGAAATGTTGTATCAAGGCACTGTTTAAACTCATGCCTTTTCGATCGTCTGCGCTGAGCTATAATATTTCTTACTAAATATGTAAATAAATTTTTATATTAAACCGAATTTTTAGTGTAATTACTTGGTATATACTTTTATAGTCAAATATATTTTGTGCAATTTTGTATTAATATATTTTATATACTTATGTAAGTAATGGAATAAAAATCATAAAAACAATTTGTTTTTTTAATTTTATTTTTTTAAATAGGTGTCTTCATTTATTGGCAGATAGACATATAAACGTGATAATTGATTGCAGCTATAAAATAGCTAGGCGCTAGCAACATCTATCTTCTTAAAATAAACATGGACTAAGGCAGGATATAACATTAAGTTGTATCACATTGTAATAGAGACTATAATACGAGGTTGAACCTAGGAGTAATTTAGTGCATGTTTATTAATAAGACTACTACCCCGTGTTGGTCCGGGCTCCTTTGCAAAATAGACCATCTGCCTTTCTTGCTAGGCAGCTCGTAAAAGGCGAGCATAGGCTTATCATCACTAACACCGTAACATCTGACTAGGTGGTAGAGTTTCGCAGCGGCTCGCCCGGATTGGTACCACCGCCTTACCTATTCCTGCCGCCATAACGTCATGACGTGTTCCGGTTCGGAGGGCAAGGTAGCCGGTAAACTTACTTTTGCTCGAGGCCTAACATCCTGACCTCAGGTTGGCAACGCACCATTACCATCTTTGGTGTCTCTAGGCGGCGTGAATTTCATACCACCAGGAAATCCGTTTGCTTGTTTGCCTTCCTATAACATAAAAAAAAACTAGTGCCGCGCTTAGTTTATACGTGCCGGTAAACAGGAAAACTGCCAGATTTTCTGTAAAAAAACAATCTAACAAACGACAAGTCATTTATGTATTTAATTGTACAAATATAAATAATGATCAACCATCACTCATCAGGGTACACCACGTCATCTATCCGTTGGTCCAGTTCGTTCATTGGTACTTCATCCAGGACCTGGCACTTGAAGGCTATAGCTACCACCTGAAAGGATATATTTCTGTCTTAATATTTGTTAAGTATGTATTTATTGCTGTTTAAGATGCATGTTACATATATAAAGCCAAATAATTTCGTTCTGATTATTATTCATTTAATTCTTTATTGCAAAATAAAGAAAAAAATAATAGAAACCAAAAAAAACTGTAATCCAAAAACCTTTAAAGGAACAAATCACGCATGTTTCTATATATTTTTTTCTTCAGGTTCGACCCCCAGGTTGGGCAACAAATAGACACTGGGTTTTTTCAATTTTGCTAATAAAAACATAATTGCCCGAGATTGTATTTGTGTCCAGTTGGCGCTAGGGTTGCCGCCTATCACATTGCGGGACTTAGTGTCTTCGGCAAGTCGTGGCTGCCCTAGTTGCACCTCTACCTATTTCTCCGTGGACATGGGCTTGAAGATAATGTATAATTTTTATAGGGTAAGACAGCAAACAAACACACGCATCCCTACGATTTTCCCACCTACCATACCGGAACTCGACAGTACCAGATACTATCATCATGACGGCAGAAATAGGTAAAGCGGTGAATACATATCAGGACAAATTGCTGCACAGCACTCTACCACCACTGGCATTGTTGGCAACGACTTTTCCCAACCAACTTCCACTTTACACAAGGGGCCTGGATCTATATGGCAAAAAGCTTTAGCAATTGAGAATACTTTGTATCATAATAGTATAAGTAGTTTCAGTAGGTAGTAGCGGACCTTATGACAAAACAACTTTAAAAAAGCCGCAGGTTGTAGTAATTATTGTTGGTTAAATATTTGTTTGAATATGATATTACAACACAAGTGTTGTATTTGCAAAACAATGGAATATCACCAAGAGTCGACGGTGGAAAATATAAACTCTATAACGAGTATTTTAAGCAAGTATTGTTGTATTCGTTTACCTTTGGGGCAGTTTCAGGGTTGGCACGCAAATTCGCGATATATCTGTCATAATAACCTCCTCCGTGGCCTACTCTTCCTCCTTTCTTCGAAAAAGCCACTCCTGGTGCTATGATTAAATCAACTCCTGAAAGAAAATAATAGTTAATAATCCTTAGCACGTTTTCAAAAACAAGTTTTATAGCCGACAAATATATGAATGCATCTGAGAACCACTAATGTGTCCTAATTTCAATTATTTTCCACTATAATTATAAATGGAGATGTTAGAATAACCAAGACTTCAAACGCCACGATTTGTTTGCTACTCCATATCCAGGTTTCAATTCACAGTGACATGGAGTGCTGTGTAGACCATTTTAAATAAACAACTCTGTGACTAGATTCATTACCCCACCAGTTCTAGAAGAAGGAGGTGTGCCGTTCACACATTAACGTTGGAAAGGCGAAAACTGGCCTAAAAACACCAATCCTGGCTAGTCGTTACAGGATTTTTCCCACTAGTCTGGCCCTCTGCGCTATTGAAATAAAATTACCAGTTGATTCTACTGGACGGTAATGAGTCGTGACTTCTCCAGCATTTTCGAAGAAGGACCTTAAACTTGTACAGCCACTACTCCAGGTGGGTAGGTTTATGACGAATACCACGTGCAGGTTAGCGTTTAGGTTATCAAGGTTTTTCAAGTGAAAGGCAAAGAATCAAATGTGTTTCCTGTTAACAAGAAACACATATAGAGACACTAAAAATAGTAACGGTGATTTTTCAACTGCTTGGGTTGCTAAGCCATTTGCAACAGTTCACCAGATACACAAATCCAGGCACAAGGGTAGTTTGCAATGACTAAGACATGACTATGGCCAACCGACTGGACGACATTCCTGACTAGATCACCACAATGGCCCGTACCGGCTCTACCGACCGTAGAGCCGGTACAGGCCATTGTTGATAGTATTAGCAAAACTCTTTTTATGTAATAAATGGCGAACGGGCACAAGGCTCTCCTGATGATAAATTAGATAAAACTTGGCGTAGAGACTCTCTACAGATGTAATAGTTTCGTCGCTGTCCTGTGGCAAGGGTGTTAGGCCTATAGTGCAAGTCTAAGGGGCAAACTTGGCTCTTACGAGTTGCCCGATTCACACCTGGTCTATTCTCCATAAAAAATCAGGACCAGTACGGTGAACCATACCACTAACTACCTTGTAATGTTGCTACTACATACTCTTACTCCTTATATGTATTTACCATGATCCAGAGCATCCTCTCTCTTCTGATCCTTGGAGTGTTGAGCAATACCGTGTCTCGTCAATGGCATGGAATCTTCATCACCTGCCTCCAGTTTCAGCATCTTCATCACCCCTCCAGCGTATTGTGGGACGAACGCTGATGCTCCTCGTGCCTTAATGTGGGCTATTATAGGTGCTGTGTTGACCTCATCATCAGTACTCATGAAGACTGTAATCCTCTGTGCTGACTTGTAGTAGGGGTGGTTGATGATCTTGAAAATAATACTTTTTATGTAGAAGGTGTTGGTGTAGTTGCCTTCTAGAGAAGACGAAAAAGCAATACAATTCGTAGATGCTAAGGTTAAGTTCAGATAAGGCGTAAATCGGCAATACACACCAAGTATGTTAATGACGCGTTGCAATAGACTGAATCTTAAACTTCTACCGTAACTTTAAAGCTGTGCTAATTTCTAGACAGCAACACGGTGATAACAATCAGGCTAAATTGGCAGGAAATGTTTAAATGGTAATACAAAACCGGGCGAGCAAAACTGAGGATTCCCCCGAACATCATCAGCCACAGGACGCCCACTGCTGAACACAGGCCTCCTCCAAAGAACTCGACAAGTCACGGTCAGCAGCCGCTTGTATCCAGTGACTCCCCCCGACTTTGGCCAGATCATCAGTCAAGCGGGTGGGAGGTCGTCCAACACTACGTCCTTTGGTGCGGGGCCGCCACTCGAGAATTCTCCCGTACTTTAGTCTTTTATAAAAGACCGATAAAAGAGCAGTAGCAGTTAATCGGGTGAAGGACGCGTTTGTTGCTACTACAATGAAACGGTCACGTATTATCAGGCATGGACGGGAACACTAAACCCATTTGCATATGTTTACTGGCTACCCTAACCTATCATATATATTCCTAGCAGAATTGGAAAAGAATACTGTCACCACTTAGTTTGATATCGTGATCTTGGATGAAGATCTATTTATTTATAAGAAATAACATACGTAACGATTTTTCTTAATACCGAGAGTATTTGTTATTGTTTAGGTCTAAGGTTATCATTATCCAGAACAACTTCAGATGTATATATTATACAGTTATACTATACAAATTGCATCATTGTAAGTAAGTATCTTCACGCCTATATACCTGAAGAAGTAGGCAGAGGCACAACAAGGGCACCAACGACTAGCCGAAGATACAAATTTCCAGAGTGTGATAGTTGGCAAGCCTATCGCCAAACTGGACATCAAATCCCGTCACAAATCCAATCCCGACCTACATTTTTTGTAATTAGAAAATTGGAAAAACCATATTTTCCTATGTCTTTCCTATTGTCTTACCCGATTCCCTGGACAATATCTGGACAGCTAGACCACAGAGGCATATTTGTAATGAGTATATATCATCGATTTCTAAGTATTTTACACTATGTTGTTGTTATTTGTGACTGTCTAATGAGACCGAACTTGAGTCTTTTTGTTGCGTTTCGTGAAAATCCCAGCCCTAATTCATTCCAAAAGTAGGTAGAGAAAAATGATTAAAACTTTCTTATATTGAATAAACGACATCGATAAAGCGTAACAAGCCTATAGTAGTATCGCCTCTGAGGTCTAGTGGTCCGGTGTACAACTTGACTTCTTGAAATCCCGGGTTGGATCCCCGGGATTAGAAAATGTATATTTTCAATCTTCTAATAAAAGCAACGGGATAGATTACGTGCCCGGCAGGTTATAGGCTTGCCACCTATCACATTGTGGGGACTTAGTGTCTTCGGCTAGTCGTGAGTGTCCTGGTTGTACCTCTGCCTCAACCTTCGGGGATATGGGCGTGAAGACACTTTGTAGCCAGACCAGTTTTCAACACTTTTTGCTATAGTAGGAAAGTGAATGCAAAAAGCACTTCGTTCCGACCTGGTTTTTATAGACCCCTCTCGCAGTTTTTTTTAAACGATTACAAAAAGAGGAAATTCTCATTCTACTGTGTGTATGTTGTGTGCATTTGCTACGCGATCATTCGGCCAATAACAAATCGATTTTGATAGTTATATTTTTAGAAAGACAGGTTATATATTATGATTCCGATGTTAATTTTGTCACAATCCGACTAGTGGTTTGTGAGTTGTCTTTATACAGGGTTACATTTAAAGCACCAGCCATATTTTGAGAAACCTTTCGGAATCGATAACACCATATATTTACGAAAAAACTATAATTAAAAAAAAAACAATTTACAATTATTATCTGACGCAAAATAAAACATGCGTGTTAATAAAGTAAACAAAGCGTAAGACTGGTTTCCACCGACCGCAGTTGCATTTGCAGGTTGGTGACGTCATGACTCGTACTAGGTTCGACGTAGCGTGACAACAAGTGAAGCATTTTTGCGGACGATTTTGACAACACTGCCACCTAGTAATGACTAACTGTACTAGTAGAACAATTTTAGTAGTCTGAGTTATTAGACTAGGAGCAGCCACCGGAGTTGCCCCTTCCCAGCATTTTGGGAACCTTTGACACAGAGTAATAGTACAAACATATCTTACCTTATTGTAAACAATATCTGACTGTCGCTTCTTCTCCTCTTTGGTCATAGCCGCGATACTGGCAGCGATCTCTTCACGCAGCTTCACTTTAGCTGGATCGGGTGTTTTACTCATCTTGGATGTACTGGAAAAGTGTTTTTTTTTTATAGAAATACAAACGTTGACGGATTTCCTGATTGTTCATCTTCATCACCTTTAGATATCATTGATATTAGAGTTTTATTAGAGATTAGTGAAACTTAATAAACCTCTTGTAGTTACTAACTTGTTAGCTGACCGGTTACCTTCGTATACGAAGTAAATCTAAACATAACTAAGTAGAACACTGACATTATGACAGCTACAAAAATACGAAAATGGCCCTAATATCATCTTTATTACTTATAGCTTATCGGTTGCAAATGTATATGTGGTAGACACATAATTACTGCATGGTACCCCGACAGCGTCTGCCTACCTTTCAATCTGCTGTTAGTTTATTACTCAGAAACTACTAAAAGGATTTTGATGCAGTTTTCAACAAAACAAAGAATCATTCTTAAGAGGTTTGACTAGTTTAGATTTTCTGCAAATTGGTTAATGTATGACGACTTTTGTTAAAAAAATCAAGATCGTACGGAAATTCGTCGGATAGGTACGCTACCAAAACCCTTCGAGCGTTTGTCGGGGCTTTATTTAAAATATGTAATTGTAAGATTATAAATATCTAGGAATATATAGGACAGACATACAGTTTTATACTATGTAGCAACATTAGCTCTATTTCCCGGGCAGGATCAATACAGATCCTTAATATAAAATCTTTATATATGTATAAAAATCTTGTGTCACCATGTATGTTGCCGATAAACTCCAAAACTACTGAACCGATTTCAATCAAATTTCACATGTACCCGTATTTTGGTCGAACTACTAACTAAAAGATAGGATAGTTATCATCTCAATTATTCACTTATGTCGTGAATGTAACGAATAAAATGTTTCTTTCCTGGTTAGTTTTATGAAGTTCTCATAGATTGCGGTGTACGTTATATTATTTATATATTTGCTATAGAACATTGTTGCACTTTTATTATATTTTATGTTAAGAAGGTTGTATATGGTTTTTACTTTTATTTTTTACTCTTGACTGTTTCCTAGCAACTGTATTGTTTTATAAGAAATATATATATTAATGTCAGCCTGAAACCAGTCTTTGCATAATTTTCCTAAAACTAATTTCTTAAAGTGGTAACAGAGCGTAAAACTAATTTATTAAAGTGGTAGCAGAGATCATGGAAAATGCTGTAGTGAATGCTGCAAAAGTTCAAGTGGGCAAATTAGACCCAAACAATTATAAAACTTGGAGGTACAAAATACAAATAGTGCTTAAGACAATGCCGGGATGCTTTGAAATTCTGGATGGTAGAAAATGCAAACCAACCGCGGCGTCGACAGCAACAACCGAAGAAAAGGTTAAATTTAAATTGGACCTTCAAAGTTACGAAAACTTGAACAGTGCAATCTTAATCTTGCTAACAACGAACATGTCCGACGACATTCTTCAGAAAGTCTTGCGATTCGATAACGCCAAAGATATGTGGGATGAACTAGAGCGCATATACGGAGGTACGTGTGTTGATAAAACCTATGACATGAGCCTGAAATTCTTCAGCTATAAGAAGGAAAGCAGCCATGACATAATAACGCATTTGTCAATTTTGAAAAATATTTGGAGTGAAATGTGTACGGAACTAGAAACAGAGGCGAAACTACCAGAAATTCTCCTAATTTGTAAAGTCCTGGACACCTTACCCACAGAATATTTTGGATTCAAATCAAGTTGGCTGTTAATTTCAGAAAAGGAACGCTCTATTCAAAATTTGACTAATCAGCTATGTGCATATGAAAGGACCTTAAGTCAATTTTGACTTAAGGACATATATAATGGATATGTCAAAGGAAACGGAATTAATTCAAAAGCTTTATATGCAAAGACAAACCAATATAAAAAAAATAATTATATCAAGAAGAATTTGAAATGTAATTATTGTAAAGAAAAGGAGCACAGAGTCAGAAGTTGCAAAAAATGGATCCAAGATGGCAGACCGCCCAAGGAATCGAATTCTGTAAACATGAATCTGACAATAATGAAATTAAATTTGGCAGATTTTAAAAAAACAAAAGACACCGAAAATTGGTATCTGGACAATGTAGCAACAAACCACGTTACTAATAGAGGAGATCTGATTCATAATTGTACTTATTTTAAAAGCCAGCACACAGTGACCGGCGCAAATGGTCAATGTATAAAAGCCCTAGGTATAGGAAATATACTAGCAGAGGCAGATGTCGATGGCAAATCAGAACAGATACTGCTAAAAGATGTTTGGTACGTTCCTAGCGTTAGTAGAAATTTATTCTCAGTACTTGCCACTCATGACAGAGTAGATAATAGTATATTTGAATCTACTACATTAAATTGCACACTTAAAATAAATGGTCAAACAAAAGTTATTGGCAGTCGTAACAAGTTTGGTGGATTATACAAACTCAAGCTGAGATGTTTAAAACCAAATATCAATGTAAACCAAGATGAACTCGAGAATCGAAATCAAGAAGCAGAACAATTGGGTGAAGACCTACTATCCGAGGAAAATGTCAACAACACAGTAGAAACAGATGACGTCTACGAAGAGGCAATAGAACCAGAAAATGAAAGTGATTTTGGTTCACCTCTTTCGTCATCAGATATCGAAGCAGAAGGTAGAATAACGCTAAGGGAACGTTCAACCCTTAAGCAACCCGCTAGATATAAAGAGTTTGTCTGTAACGTTTGTTCAAACATAAATCCAATTTATGGTTTGCCGCTGACTGAACCAAAGACGTTCAAAGAAGCAATGGCATCTAATGACTAGGAAAAATGGCGTAAAGCAATGGATAGCGAGATTAAATCCTTACAAGAAAATGAAACATGGGAAATGATAAACTTACCTGAAGGAAGAAAAGCTATTCCCTGCAAGTGGGTCTTTCGCATTGAAACAAATCCTGATGGATCTATAGAAAAATACAAAGCTCGTCTTGTAGTTAAAGGCTATTCGCAGAAGAAAGGAATAGATTATGACAAAACTTTTAGTCCTGTTGCCAAGATAAGCACTATAAGAGCGTTACTCAGTACTGCTGCTAAAGATAATCTTATACTCTCTCAATTTGACGTGTCTACAGCGTTTCTGTATGGTTCTCTTGAAAAAGAGATTTATATGAAACCGCCTGAAGGCTATTCAAATGAGAATGGAAAGGTTTGAAAACTTAAGCGGAGCCTGTATGGTTTGAAACAAGCACCGCGTTGTTGGAACTCGACCATAACTGGACATATACAGAAACTTGGCTTCATACAATGTGAGAGTGATCCTTATCTTTTTGAAAGAGGAGAAGGTAAGAATAAAATTATATTAGCTTTGTACGTGGATGATGGTTTGATAGCATCGACAAACAAAGAAGAAGCTAATAAGTTTTTTGAAGAGGTGAAGCAACGCTTCAAAATAATGACTAAATGTGGGTCTGACTTTCTTGGCATTGAAATAGAACAGCTAAAAGATGGAACAATAAAAATTGATCAGAAAAATTACACAAAGCGATTATTAAAACGCTTTGGTATTCAGAATTGTAAACAGCTGTAACTCCGATAGTAAATGAAAGTAATTCTTTAAAAGAATACGACAAAGCTCGCAACTTCCCTTACCGTCAAGCTGTTAGTGCACTATCTTACCTTATAGTAGGACTAGACCAGACATTGCGTATGCAGTTGGAGTTGTGTCACGAAATCTTGAAAATCCAACTTCTGAAGACGTAACAAGAGTGAAGCGAATTTTACGCTATCTCAAGGGAACCATAAACTATGGAATTACATATAAGCCTTCCACTGCGATTCTTCGCTTACAATGTTTTAGCGACGCTGATTTTGGAGGTGATTTGACAACTGGACGCTCAACAAGTGGCATAATATGCTTGTATGCCAATGGCGCTATTGCATGGCAAAGCAAACGACAGACCTCGGTTGCCATATCCTCCACAGAAGCAGAAATAATAGCTGCTAGTGAAGCCGCTCGCGAGATCATATAGCTGAATAGAATCATGCGATCATGGTGGTATGATAAAAACCCCGCATCTTCATGTGGATAATCAATCAGCAATAAGATTAGCCTATGATCCACCATGTGAATCACATCAACGGACAAAACATATAAAGTTACGAGACTTCTTTATAAGGCAATGTGTTCAAGAAAAGGCTTTGGATGTCATTAAAATAAACACAAAAGATCAGTTAGCTGATTTTCTAACAAAGCTTATTTTCAAGCCTCTAATGCAGAAATTGTGTCATTTAGCAGGAGTTTCGTAAGAACGTACAGTTTCTAAAAAGGAGACGGAATGTTAAGAAGGTTGTATATGGTTTTTACTTTTATATTTTACTCTTGACAGTTTTCTAGCAACTGTATTGTTACATACATACATACATATACATACATATCTTCACGCCAAGTCCCTTACGGGGTAGGCAGAGAGTATCGAGTGCCAGACCTCACGATCCTGACAAACCTGTCTTGCTTCCTTCACATTCATTACCCTTTTCATACAAACACGCCGGTTTCGGAGACTCTTGACACCACCCTCGGATAATATCCGATTGATCTGATCGTGAATTGTCAGCCTTGGTCTCCCCGGGTACCTACATCCATCCACATTCGCATTGTATATCTGCTTTGTCAATCTTTCACCTGTAATTCTTTCCACATGCTCGAACCAGCGGAGCATGCCCTTTCGCATTTTAACACCAACACTTTCTTTCAATCCCACTCTTTCTCTCGGATCTCACTGTTACGAATGCGATCAGCGAGCGTTACACCACAGATTTTCCGTAGTGCTCTCATTTCGAACGCATTTATCCTACTTTCATGATCTTTCTGACATACCCAACTCTCACTTCCATACCATAATGTTGGGATAAGCACAGAATTATGCAAAGCGAGTCTAGCTTTTTGACTCAAAACCTCGCTTTGGAATAGCCTACCCAACGCTCCATTCACACTATTCCCCGCACTCACACTCTTCTCTACATCCGCGGTGTACCTTCCATCCCTACTAAAAGTACAACCAAGAT
>NJDD01000731.1:202532-213974 GCA_002245505.1 Calephelis nemesis
GCTCTGTGCAAGTACATGAGTCGGCCGACTGTTAGTATTAAGACTGTGTCGTAGATAAGTTGCCGTCATTATTGTTAAATGTGTCGTCAACAACAAAACTATTGTTGTAATGTCCTGTGCTAAAACTTGATCGGGTAGAGATTCTGTTGTCTATTCTTGCCATCATAACGACTGTATTTGGCATTGCAGTACTCCGATCCGGAAGGTTAATGTACCTTTACGGCTAACATCCCAGCCACAGGAAAGCGACGCACATATAACATCGATTGTATGTATAAGTTCCTATCTACTACTGATACCCGATAAACCGACTCCAGTTAAATTACCACGATGCGAGTTGATACAATATTTTTTAAGAAAATAGAAAGGTAATTCCGAGATAGTCCCACAGACATTTTATTCACATCTCGCTATTATTATAACAACTAGCTGATCTGGTGAACATCGTTTACTTAGCACTCGATACTCTTTACCTACCGTCCAGCTAGGTGAATTGGCGTGACGTTACATTTAAATGTTTCTCTACTGAGTGTTCTGAGTTTTTTTTTATGATATAGGAAGGCAAACAAGCAGACGGATTAAACAAGACGGAGTAAGAAATTTACGCCGCCTAGATACACCAAAGATGGTAATGGTGCGTTGCCAACCTGAGGTCAGGATGTTAGGCCTCGAGCAAAAGTTAGTTTACCGGCTACCCTACCCTCCGCACCGGAACACGTCATGACGTTATTGCGGCGGCAGAAAAATAAGAGTGTTGGTATGTCTGTAACTTCTAAACTACAAAAGTAATGACCAGAAAAAGATTTCTTGACGATCTGTAAAACACATAATACAAGTCAAAAACGAATGAATTATATCGGACTAGACTTAGCGTCAATGACGTGCAGCCCAATTTTCGTTTTGATATTTACGCCTTCCTTACGTCTAACCTTTTAGTGAGCGGATAAAAAGTATCCTTTAACCTTCCTCGAAACATAAAGTACCTGCCTATCTATCAGCGAAATTTTATCACGATTGGTTCAGTAGATTCGGCGAGAAACGCGCTCATGATACAGCAAGACTAAAATTATAAATATGTTAAAAATATGTTCTGCGGTCTCTTAGACGCCTGCGCCTTTTTTTTATTATCTTTAATATGAAATGTTCTCTTCAACAGTTTAATTGTAAAACGAAGAAGAGTGAATTATGTTGTAAATAATTATTTTCAAATAGTTTGTAATACAAAATTGTGTAATAAGTGAACAAATTTTAAGTTATCGCTTTCTTCTTTCAACGAAAGTAATAGAAAGAGACAGAATACGTTTAGTGCTGTCAGACTAGTGGAATCGATCACTCGGAAAACGTTGATTAATAACATCATAATTTGACATATCCGCACTAATCTGACATGACATGTTCCATCTCTTTTGTTTTTGTTTCATTTGAAAAAGATAGCATGCATCTAAAATAAGTTTGATTTGTGAATAGAGGAATCACTACCAATAGTAGTTTAATTGTACAAAGTGATCTTATAAATAACAATAAATCTCCTACTTCCC
The DNA here is from genome assembly GCA_002245505.1 of Calephelis nemesis. NCBI lineage: Eukaryota > Metazoa > Arthropoda > Insecta > Lepidoptera > Riodinidae > Calephelis > Calephelis nemesis. The sequence goes on from NJDD01000731.1 coordinate 204,071, forward strand.
TTGGTCAATAGTGTCAGGTGTAAACGGGTGGACCAATTTTTATACTTCTTTTATTGCTGTGTTAGGTACATATTGTTAGGAGAAGATTTTTATGAAGGGAAAAACCGGGAAAATCGATCATTCTTTTTCCGAATGATATCAAATGGTTCCGAAATGGTCCCACATAAATTTAATCATCATCCGATTAGTGGTTTTCGAGTTAAAATAAATGTTTTCACTGATCTCGGCGTATTTGTATGAAAAGGGTAATGAATGTGAAGGAAGCCAGACAGGCTTGTCAGGATCGTGAGGTCTAGCACTCAATACTCTGCCTACCCCGTAAGGGACTTGGTGTGAAGATATGTATGTACTGATCTCGACAGTCGAACAGTCGAATTGAGAACAGGAGGAAAAAAGAACAGAACCTTTTTTGTATACGTCTAAAAAAACACAGTAGAATTATATAAAACCTCCTTTTTTGTTTTTTTTCTTCTTTTTTGAGTTGGTTAAAATGAGTCTAATTTTAATATTTTGAAGAGGATGCAGAGATGTGACTGCAGATGTTGAGCAAAATAATTCCTCTGTAGTTTCCGTTATTCAAATGAGAGCGAACACAGAATGTCGAATTCGCGACATCTTGAACGTTGAGGAGTTCCAAGTCGTTGATATTAGGCTAGATGCACACGAACGACTATTAAATAGTAATTTGTAACACCTCAACAAGTTCGAGTACGCCGTCGCTTATTCTTTTTTTTATGGAAAAAAGGAACGAGCACGTGGCTTCCCTGATAGTAAGGGAGAACAGAAGCCTGTAAACACCATAGATGTTGTAGGTGCTTCGCTCTCTTGTAGCCTTTGGCGGCTACCCTAACCGGACCGGAACATGAGATTACCTACCTGGACAAGTTGCTTAAAAGCACTCTCCGACCAGTAAAACATTCGTAGGTAAATCATATAAAACATAAGTGAATGTGAAATACGAAAATCCTTTTAGAAAATTCATTTTAATAAGTTAACAAAAAACAAACACAACAAAGATTTATATTTTTCTGCTAAGCTTTTATTTGCAAAGACCTAGCAGTAGACTAGAGAAGTTCAAGACGTATCAAATAAGCCTAAACACGACAGGATAATGGTAGGTATTTAGTCGTTTCTGTGGCGATCGTCCGCTTCTTAATGGAAACAGATTAGTTCCATGTCATTATAATTTTTCATACAATACAATACAATACAATAACTCTTTATTGTGCACCAAATACAGATAAATTACAAATACATCAAATAAAACTTAAATTATAAGATACACAAAGGCGGCCTTATCGCCAAATCAGCGATCTCTTCCAGGCAACCCATGTATGGAACAAGATTTAACAGAATACTGTGTAATGGTGCTCTTAAAAATATAAAAATGCATCTACTAATAGATAAAATAAATCATCCTAAAAGCAGAAACCTGTTTTAATTATAGGTATTAGAATTTAGAACGAGCAATATAAGTATTGATCACAGTGAACGCAGAAAGTGACGCTTTAACATACTTTTGAAAATATTAATATTTGGAGCTCTCCTGATATCTATGGGAAGAGAATTCCAAAGCCTCACTGCTTGCGAGGTAAAAGAGCGGCTATAGTAGTAAGTGTTACGAGAGGGAACTTGAAGAGTAAAATTATCACTGGACCTGAGAAATTTTACTTCACTGTTACAGAACTTAAATCTCTCCTTTAAATAATTAGGCGCAAATGGATCAAAGAGAATAGAGTATAGAAGAGACAGGATATGGCAGTTCCGGCGAACATTAATAGGCAACCACTTGAGCTTAGCACGAAATTCGGAAATGTGATCATATTTACGCAATGAAAATATGAATCTAATACAAAGATTTTGAAGACGCTCGAGTTTATTTATTTGCTCAACTGTAAGATTTACATAACTAGCGTCAGCATAATCTAAGATTGAAAGTAGCAGGGAATCAGCAAGCATAATCTTGGTAGGAATCGGGAGCAAAAAGCGAAGACGTTTCAACGAATTCCAAGCACAAAAAAATTTCCTACTGACCTGCTGTAGTTGCTTCGTTCAAGAAAGGGTATTATCGATAAAAACACCTAAGTTCTTAACGTAGTTACTATATGGGATAATAACATTATTCAATTTAACAGGGGGTACACTAGACCAATTTATCTTATTAATATAATTTTTCATTGTCTTTCGATTAACAATTGCGTTCAAGATTTCAGCTCAATCTTTAACTGAAAACTGTATCAAATTCAACTTGCAAGATTAGATCCGGTCATCTACATAATATATTGCTAGTTAATAATAAAGAAATCAAGTGCGAGACAGCCTCGCCCTTGAAGGGTTCAGTAGCAACAATAATAAAATAAAAGTTCTTTCAGTTAACTTGATTTACTGTTCCTGTAGTCTTTGATTCCACTTTTGCAATTGCGCGTGGTTTTTTGCCAAACTGTCTAAAAAAATGCTTTTTTTAGACAGTTTGGCAATTTACACAGCGCCATCTCTTAACAGTGAACCACAACTATTATAAGTGTTTTGTGCTAAAAACGGGCCTTGTAATAATGCTTCAAAGCAATATTATTTTAATAATTTATATATTTAAAAACGATGACTTGTTTTTACTTATTTTGTTTTTTACCATAAAGTCAACATTTTCCACTTGTTATCCCGAGTCTCCTGTGTAAAATAGACTGATAAGTTGTTAAAGCGAACTAAGGTTAAATGGACCCTTACCATTAAGATCACGGATTTTAGAGTGGATGATCTTTCTACCGCCATAGTGACCGCGTTATGTTCTGGCACTTATTAATTAATATCATATGAGAATAATGGTATAGTAGTCACTGATGTACAAAACGTAAGCAAACTTAAATTTTAAGTATTGTAACAAAGGCTTTTAGTAGACGGGATTGACTTAAAATTTTACATATGAGTTAAAATTGACGATTGTGACGTTGGATATAGTTTTTTTTAACAGTTGATTTTTGGTAGTGGTAAGAGGTATTGCACCTGAATTTAGGTAACCTGCGAAAACCCAAGTGTTTCCAGTTCAGCAAGTAACACCTCATCCACAAGATAGCGATGCACCTACAATACACTCGTCTATAGACTATAGTTAGTTTCTCTTGCCTTCAGGATAGCTGTGTGATTGTTCGCCGTCTTATCATGTACAATAAATATGTTGCATGCAATAGAAAAGCACGTTTTGTTATGTAGATAGCAAAATGGAAATAAAACTACTTTGAAATATTGCAATACAAGCCCTTCCCTTGACTTAGTTGTAGTAGTTTTTTTATTATATTGGAAGGCAAACAATCAGACGGATTTCCAGATGGTAAGAAATTAACGCCGCATCGAAACACCAAAGGTGGTAATGGTGCGTTGCCAACCTGACGCTGGGGTGTTATGCCTCGAGGGTAAGTTTACCGGCTACCTTACCTTCCAAACCGCAACACGTCATGACGTTATGGCGGCAGAAATAGGCGGTGGTACCAATCCGGGCGAGTCGCTGCGAGATCCTACCACCTAGTCAGATGTCACGGTGTTAGCGACGGTAAGACGATGCTCGCCTTTTACGAGCTGCCTGGCACTGGAAGGCAGATGGTCTATTCACCAAAGGAGCCCGGACCAACACGGGGGACACCGCTAAAAAAGTCTTATAGCACTTAAAAAGCTATTTATTTTATCTATCAAAAGTTACTTTTCGTTGTCAATAATTATTATAACATAAAAGATAATCGTGCCTTTATGACGTAAGACGAAATGTCTCCGAAATTCAGTTTTTGACATCCGCATGTGGCGCGAAGACAGGCATTCTACGCAAAGCAACGTCATTGCTCGCGATTGTCGTATTATTGTTTGAAGAGTAAGGTAGCCAGTAAACTAACATACACAAGAGGCTTAAATTCCTCCTTTAGTTTATCAACGCACCTCTAAAATCTTGGGTGACGTGTTGTTCTTTAAGAAATCTATCTTGCTTGTATGCCTTCTTGTGCTTAAAAAGTTACTTCACATTACGACATTGGCCTTTTACAGAGAAGTATATAACTCTGCCAAATTTGCGTGGAGAATAAAAGTGGAGGTATTTTACCTATTTCAACAAATAACTCGAACATTCTTTAAAATGTTCGTGTACCTAAACAATGTTGCTATGAATTTATCAGCATATTATTATTTAATTATTTGTAGGTGCTAAAAGTACCTGACTGCTTACACTATAAATATTTTTAATAACGCAGTTTAATACTTTTTATTATTCAATGACCTCGTAATTTAAGATAAGTAGTCACGCACAGCCCTTAAAATATGTTAACAATTTACAATTAATTTTAAAACTGAAAACCTCATAAACTAAAAACCACTTGTGAAGTATTTATTAAACATTATTATTTTTATTATATACTAACTGACCCAGCAGACGTTGTTCTGCTACTTTTTTAATGTGATTTTATTAAATTTGGGGTGAATCACCCGTGTCACTTATGAAAAATAGATGTTGGCCGATTCTCATACGTACTCAATACGTTTACTAAATTTCGTGAGAATCGGTCAAGTCGTTTCGGAGGAGTACGGGAACGAACATTGTGACACGAGAATTTTATATATTATAAGATGTACGTATATTGTTGTGTTGTCGATTAACACCGTAAACATTAGAATTTTGACCGCCTCGTTGAGTGGCTAGCGTATACCTAACTACACTAACGGTTCGATTCTTGACGGGGGCAAACATCTGCTTTACTGAGTGTTTATATAAATTGTTCTGGTATCTGTTAAAGTATTTCTGCATATAATTTTTGAAGCATATAAATATTTTTTATTATAAGCATATAATTTGTTTACTTTTCGATATGGTTCATTTTGTGTAACTTGTTCAGAATTATTAAAAAAGCATATAATTTAATATGATTTATGATTCTAAAATGATTAGTTTACTTTGGGGATTAGGTCAATTTGTTTAATTTTTTTCTGAAATATCTAAATAAAAACGTAGTAGGAATAATTAACGTCTTTTAATCGATAGTAAATATTGAAGATATAATCCGGCAAGGAACTTGGCATGTAAGTACTTAAGTATGTACTCGTATTTATTATCTTGAATAAATCTTTTTGAACAAAAAGAAAATTGGGTTTCCCAATTTTCCAACAAAAAAAAATGTTGCTCGGGATAGGATACGTGCCCGGTTGGCGATAGGCTTGCCACCTATCACATTGTTGGACTTAGTATCTTTGGCTAGTCGTGGGTGCCCTGGTTGTGCCTCTGCCCACCTCATCGGGGATATGGGCGTGAAGATAAATCTTTTTGTTATGAAAAAAATTATGTTACAAATTTCCATAAAGTTGTAATATCGTAAACGACTGCTAAATAGCTGTCTGTAAAAAGTCGAACGTGTGTGTGGTTCCTTATTTTATTTTATGGATGCATGTGACGCTCTTCGCCAAGAGTCACCTTTTCAACTACGCGTCAAAGTAAGGCGTTTCACTTGGGGACAATTTATTTTGATTAAAATGACACCGCCGTTTCATACACATACAAACATTAATTAATCTTACTCATAATAACATTTAGGGGTTGAATTTAGCGACTGTTTTCCCAGATTGTTCCCATTGCCTGTTGGACTGATGGTAAACTTAATCAAGTGGCTTTTAACATCTTTTTACGTGTATTTTTAACATTATTAATTCTGTCTCAAAAGGTTAACATGTGTTTAAAAAAATATATTTGAATGTTAAATTCAATTGAATTGAAAAGCTTTTAGTCGTCGAAGAGATGGAATTTGAAGTTTCAAATTAGCTGCCGCAGATTTGTCTTTCAGAAGATATAACGCGAGTACTAGATTGTTCTTAAACGTCGTTGTGTTTTTTAATATTTTTTTCCTATTTGCAAAGTTTTTAGGGTTCTGTACCTACAAAGGAAGAAAACAAAACCCTTATAATATGATCAATTTGTTGACCGTCTGTCAAGATCCTTTTTCTTAAGAACGAGTGGAGGTGGTAAACTGAAATTTATATCAAACTAGCTGCTCGGGCGAACTTCGAACTCCGGTTGTTTGTATAGGAAAAAAAGTTGATTTTTCTAGTTTCCTCAAAATCAAATGGGATAACAAGTATGCTGTGTCCGTCTCCTTCTAAGCTACCTCTCTACCAATTTTATATATTTTAGCTTTAAAAATCAAACTTCTCAACGCAATCAAAACATGCTTCCGTTTATGTCGCAAATTTTCGAAACTTGCAATTGATTCAAAATCTACAGAATAGTTACTTCCCGTAAACCGAATGACGAAAACCGTAAATTACTTAAATTTAAAAAATTTAAATGTCTAACTAAAAACGAACCCTAGTTGCGTGAGTCGGACTCTCACTTTTCATCCGATCGAAATCCGACCGGATTTTTCATTTTTCGACTGGTCGGTTGGCTAACTTTGGTCTTTGTAGGTAACATACTTACTTATTAGTTACTATCTGTTATCCGTGGCTTTTCTCGCGTGGCAGCAAATGTATTTACTGATTATAACCCATTAATAAGGACTTTAGTTCAAACTGTCGACCCATATTTTACCTCCTTAGGGGTAGAATTTCCAGAAACGCTTCAATAAGTATCGACTCATTTTTGATAAGTAGCCCAAAAATAAACTTTCATTTTTCGAACTTAAAATATGACGGTCTTCTATACAAACTTTCAACCCCTATTTCACCCACTTAGGGATAGAATTTCTGAAATTCCGTCCCTAGTGGGTGTCGACTCAACAAAACGACCTTACTCGCCAAATTTCACGGCTGTAACTAACAGATTTTGCTCGGCGATGATGAATCGGTTAGTCAAGACATGTTGTATAGATTAATATCAGACATTATGCATTTAAAGGGAAGTAAGAGAAATATTAAACAAAAAGTTTACGTGGCTTCAGAAATCAATACTTTACTAGGTTGTTCTTAAACTAAATTCTGGAGTTCTAAAGTTTTTAATTTGTCCGTTGGCAAACTTTGGTGTGGGTGAGTTATCTATTATTATCAGATATGGTATATTATATTTAAAGGTAACTAAAATAACTGTTAACAAAAAGTTTTACCTGACATTAAAAATCTTTTACTTCCTGTTATACATTTTTTTTGGAATTCTCCTAAGGTTTTTAATATGTGGGTTGGCCAACTGCGGTGTCAGTACGCAATATACTTATTGTTAATATCAGAAATTATAATTTTAAAGGGAAGTAAGACAATAATTGTTAAACAAAATAATCTTTACTTCAGCAATCTTTACTTGAATAATGAAAAGAAATCATCTGAAGTGAAATAATTGATAAAGTGAAATTATTATAATTTGAATAGTATAAAAATTATAAAATAATAATTAATTTAAATTTGTTAATGACTGTAATGCAGATTAACATATTTTCATCATTCCAACCTTTGTCATCATATCACGCCTGAACGGATGGACTAATCTCGCTAGGTAATTCTTTTGTTGTCGTTTTAAAGGACGTCCGCTTTAGGACAATTGCTTCTAGTTCGTCAATAAATTTAGAATTTATTTGTGTCATATATTCATGGTTAAGACAGGAAAACTTTAGTCGGCTAAGCTTATGAATCTATGCATACATACATAACAATTGTTATTAACAATAAATTTTATGCACCTTGACGACATCGTGTTATTTGTCGGATGTTGATAAAATGTATATGGGACCATTTAATCATTCCTACCTTTCGAAAAAAATATTTATCAAATCGTGATATGGTTTTAACATTGCCGTCGGTTTCTTTCAGTTTTTGGGCTTAATTATTAATCCCCTCTGTGGTGTAGCGGTCTGGCATCGCACTTGACTTCTCGAGGTCCCGGGTTCGATCACCGGGTCGGGTGCCAAAAGACTATATGTATATTTTCAATTTTCTAATAACGTTGTTCCCGGTTGCCACATATTGCATTGTGGATCTTCAGCTCTGTGTGTATGGTTGTGCCTTTGCCTACGTCTCCGGGGATATGGGCGTGAAGATACTCTATTACGCTAGAATTATTTGTACGTAGTTACGATTTTCCTACTGTTTGTGACGTATTTAGATTATTGATTATGGTTAAATTAACGATAACGTGTGCAAGTTATCTAGGTGACCTACTGGAACACACGTGTGTAGATCTCACAATGTTAAACATCTACTTGCCGATTGAATGATTAGCTAGCCTTTTTATACCTGGCCTAAGGGTATATACACACGAGCTGTTTGCCCGCGACTTCGTCAGCATACAGTAGTACTATTAAATTATGCGCTTCGGCTATATTCATCAAGCTTCGGAAATCCGAATGTATTTTAAAGATATCGATATATCGATATCGATATATTATAGAGTTGTTGTTACATAATTAATAATTTCGCTTAAATTTAGATTACAAATAAAAGTATAAAGTGTAAAATGAGTAAAAAGTGTTAAACCGAAATGCATAATTAAAATAATGGTACTGTAAATAATAACAATTTTCGTATAACCTTTCGTTTTGTTATAGTCCTTTGGGGATTGATTTTAGAAAAATCAAAATTATTTCAGCATTCCGACATATTCTACCACATAGTGGTATGCAAATATTTTAGTATTTATTAAAAGTAATTATTTAATAAAGTACATTAATGTATTAACTTTTAATATAAAAAAAAATTCTTTAATATTAACTACAATGAACTAAAATTATAAACAATTTTAAAATGTAAAAAAATGTAACCCTGTCTACCGTGTACTATCGATTCGGGTTCGTTACTATCTGCTCGGCGTTGGGATGTGACGACCCCTCAGTACGCTTGTGCTTACTGTCAGTGGTATACCACTGGTGCAGTCAGTCATAACTAGGCGACAGAGTTATGTGTAGCAGCTTGCGTGGATAAAAACCGCAGCCCTACCTATTCCATAAAACCAGTATCCGACATGGTCTTGTTCCGCACTGGAAGGTGGAATAGCTGGTTAACTTGAACACTTCCTAAGCTAAATGCTATAAGATGGCAATGCACATCATTACATGACAGCAGAACGCGGTATTTTTATGTTAAAATCCTGATAATTTAAGCGCTGAAAAGTTGCAGAAACTGACTTTGATTTTAATAAGTAATTTACTTAATATATTTGTTTAATAAGTAAGTAGGTGAAAACTATAAACATTTAGTATTCCTCTATTTCCCTGGGAATAAATTAGCAGATCCAGACTGTGCCAAGGGGACCACCTCGGAAATACGCTGCTTGAAATTATAAAAAATAATTTTAAAATCAGTTTAGCCATGACGGAAAAATCGATGAAATAAAATGAAAAATGTTTATTTGCCGAATACGTATGTTAAAAAGTTGTTGTAAAATATTTAAGCATTCCAACATATTCTACCACATAGTTTTTTGCATTTATTTTAATATTAAAAAAAAACAATTATCTTATTAATTATGTAAAAAAAAAAAATTGCCTCTGTGGACGAGCGGTCCGGGTGTTGGACTTGACTGCATGAGGTCTCGGGTTCGAATCCCGGGTCGACCAACAAAAAGAAAATTGGATTTTTCAAATTTTCTAATAAAAAAATGTTGGTCGGGATTGGAAACGTGCCCAGTTGGCGATAGGCTTGCCACCTATCACATTATGGGACTTAGTATCTTCGGCTAGTCGTGGGTGCCCTGGTTGTGCCTCTGCCTACCTCTTCGGGGATATGGGCGTGAAGATTAATTATGTAATCTATACATACATAGTATAAAGCAATGTCACTTTCCGCGTCTGTCTGTATGTATGTATGCTTATATCTTTAAAACTACACAACGGATTTTGATGCGGTTTTTTTCAATAGGTAGAGTGATTCAACAGGAAAGTTTATATGTATAATAACATGCTTCATATATTAGAGAACCACTGATAATTTCATGATTTCTAATGCGAAGTCGTAAATAAAC
>NJDD01000731.1:233047-252372 GCA_002245505.1 Calephelis nemesis
CCGCCACACATGTTCGGAATTTAGTTACGGATACCGTTGCGAAAAAAAAAGATCGTTACAAATCCAAACAAATCTATTCACCACACACGTCAGTATTTTTTGTGGATTTGAGAGTTTTTGTATTAGCGTCGTTTTGTTTCGATATTTTGAAACGGTATTCCTTAAAGGAATTCCGAATGTATGTGGCGGACCTTAGATAGGGAATAAGCTAATGGCTGCGATGGTAACAGACAAACTTGACTCCTTGATGTTATAGCCGCTTAGCCATTCTGTGGCCGGGATGTTAAACCTTATGTGATTGTCTAAAAGTATCTTCACGCCCGTATTCCCGGAGATATAGGCAGAGGCACCACCAGGGCACCCACTAGCCGAAGAATGTGATATGTGGCGAGCCTATCGCCTACTAGGTATATATCCAATCCCGGGCAACGTTATCTTTGTTAGTTTGTTTGTTTCCCCGTGTTGGTCCGGGCTCCTCTGCAGAATAGACCATCTGCCTTCCTTGCCAGGCAGCTCGTAAAAGGTGAGCATAGGCTTACCGTCACTAACACCGTGAATTTTGACTAGGTGGTAGAGTTTCGCAGCGACTCGCCCGGATTGGTACCACCGCCTTACCTATTCCTGCCGCCTTAACGTCATGACGTGTTCCGGTTCGGAGGGTAAGGTAGCCGGTAAACTTACTTTTGCTCGAGGCCTAACATCCTGACCTCAGGTTGGCAACGCACCATTACCATCTTTGGTGTCTCTGGGCGGCGTGAATTTCTTACCATCAGGAAATACATCTGCTTGTTTGCCTTCCTATAACATAAAAAAAAATTGAAACTACACATTTTCGAGTATTTTAGTTGGCCCCACCCATAAACAAAAGTCTGTCCGTCACTATTAAACAGCTGAAATTTCAAGTTCATATATGTAACTCGGGTCGAGTTGACATATCTAGGCTACTTTTTTTAAAAGCCCAAAAGAAAAAAATATGTATGATGAAACCTCGTACGCTGACGAAGTCGCGCGGGTGAACAGCTAGTAATTTATAAAATGGATACGAAAATTTTGTTGAATATTTTTTCTCTGCCACGAAATATCAATTTACTGTAATTTAAATTCGCAGTTTGCTCTCGTTGCAGATGTACATATCACGTTTTTACTCAAGATAACTTTTAAATACAGTGGTCGAAACTGTTCAAACAAGATTATTTACATTTAAGGTCTATACTGACTTGCGACAATCGTTTGTAAAGATGGTGTCCTGAATGGCACGGTCGTGTGTGCACACACACTTACAGTGCTTGAGTGTAAAGTCTCTCGAGGTCGTCATATTTGCTTTAATAATTTTGCATTATCAAATTTCTGACATATGAAGTCTTAATAAATGGAAGGAAGTATATCATCAACACTAACTACGTCGTTATTAGGGTTTTGTAGCTGATTTGCGTCAAATAGATCCCTCATAGATGCGACAAGTCCGTCCCTTTATTCCCAAACTTTAATTCTCTGAATCACCTTACGACTTTTACGAAACTTATACGTGCAAGGTATTTTCAGATGCATGTTTTAAAATGATATTAAGTTTTCTATCATAATTATTTCCCAAAGTGAATGTTTTAAAAATAGAAGCTTCCTAAATGTTTTAATAAATTTTAACTTCTAAAATAAGAGGGGAAAAATCTAAAAAACATATTTATGTCGTTGATTTCAATAAAAACTTTCGATGATCATGTATACGTTACATCATACAATATATGGTGATTTAGCAACAAAATTTCATTTTTAAAAACTGCCATTTTCAATCGTCTATGATTAATATCAAGTATAAGCAAATTCAAACTGCCTTGTCTTCGGGATTTATTCATCAATCAAATAACTGCCGACGCTGGCTCACCAATAATTCTTCATTTCCGATATTGTAATAAATTATTAGGTTGTCCCAGGGCGATAGAAATGAAAAGTAGCCTATTTCTTTTTCGGATCACAGAGTAACTGGCGGTCGTATCAAATATCAAACTTTATGTACTCGATACTCTTTGCCTCCTCGGCAAGGGAATTTACGTAAAATTATGTAGGTACTTATGTGTGTTTGTGTGTATAATACCATTGCTATCAATTTCGGATGAACCGACATAAGCATTTAGGCTTATATAAACACATCAACAAGTGTTGATTTCTGTAAGATATGGCAGCGAACGAGCACAGTAGGGTTACTATTAAACCTCAATTAATTCGATTTTGGAAATTAGAATCGACCACGTCATTTTAGGTACTCTTGAACACAACACTGGCGAATTATTAATGTTTTGTTTATAATAAAAAAAAAACTTACTAATAACAATAAATTATTTTATCGGATTCGTTTACTTTATTTCTAATTGAATTCTAATAATCCGCATGTGCTCTGTTCAAAATTACCTAAAATATTGTTCGATTCCCTTTTTTAAATTCGCGTGATATCGAGATTCAAGAGTTACCTTGTCAGGTCTCCTTAAGGGGTTTTACCTTAAGGAGACCTGTGCTTGTTCACTGTCTTACGCTGTTAGGACCGTAGGAGCCAACTATGGCCTAAAGGTACTAGTAGTTATTCAAGGAGCGTCTCTGTTAGGTTGCAGGATGTTAGGTTTGATGCGTAATGTATAAATGTGTTGCATGTGAATAACAGCTTATCTCAAGCGTCAAGTAATTAATTTTCTTACGTTCCGTCTAAAGATAATTATTTTTTATTTGTTTAATACTGCTGTAATAGGTCACGGTTGACGATACAGATACACAATGGGAATAAAGGTAACATGTACCCAATGTCCATTACCAAATCGCTTGGGTGTTATTAAAGGGTGGGGTAAGAGTCTCCGAATGAATAAGGAGGAAGCTGGACAGGTCTGTAGGCAAAGTAAAACTTGGCATTTTTAACTCTCTGCCTGTTGCGCAAGGGACTTCCCATTTCGATATTTCGATATATCACGGTGCAGGCCTTAGTAACTAAACATAGATAGGTAACTCTTGCGAAACATAATATACATGAGGTGACGTTTGCAATGAGTTGCATGAATTACTTTTTATTGATGATTTCAACACCTTGAAGTCTCTTCGTGACGTCACCTCTGCAATTGTATCATTTACGAATATAAATAGACATTACCTCAACGGCTAATTAGGTACCCCCTCCCCCTTAAAACAATAACAGCCCGGTTTGTACCTACGCCTATCGTTTTCCGTCCGCCAAAGCGTCAGTTCTCGCTATTGTCGTATAAAGAGTAGGTTATTTCAGGTTAGCAACGCCCCGTCACCCCTTTGCTATCTATTGGTGAAATGTAATTTTGCTACCATATGAAATATGCTTATTTGCTATTCAATTTCATAAAATAACATTATTTACTTTTACTCCCAATTATATTGTCAGTTGTTAAATTTATGTACTGGCGACGTTGCAATCTTAATCGCCTTAAATGCTCGCAGCACCTGAAATTTTGTCTAATTAATAAAACAAAAATATTGGTTATTGTTTCAGTTTAATGAAACGATTTTAAAAGGACCGTCAGCAACAAATCTTTCATTGAGTTAGCTTTAAATGTTACAAACTATTCAAATAAGAACTGTCGTCTCCTTGGCTGGATATGTAGCGTAAACAAAAAATGATTCGCTAAAAACGCAGGTGCGAAACTTGCCTTATTTGCAATTGCGTCGTACATTTATATTTATTCTCATGGTCTTGTATATTACATGTTTTATCACTCAGATAAGAAGACGGATCAGGTTGAATGAAAAAATGTGTTTTAAACAGCTTTGAAGAATAACCTCGAATAAAATGACTACCAAAATGTATTCAATTATCATTCAATACGTTTTTTTTTAATTATTCGTTATTCCCTCCTATTATTAACTTGATTCAAACTTGGCTTATTATTAATAAAAAACATTTTATAAAGTGTTTATAGAATGGGCTGTTCAATTGATACATCGAAAAGAGTAAGGAAACTAAACGGCAACGCATATCGTGCCTGACAAATTAATAGCAACTGTCAAATGTAAATGCGGCGCCAAATACTCACACATAACAAAAATAGTCACAGAACGCAGACGAAAACACAAATGCGTAATTTGCTTATTGATATACAAGTTTATCTCTATTTGCTTATTGATATAAAATAAGATAAACAAAAGAAATAGATAGCTCGTATCGAATGTGAAATTTGCCACAGCTAAAATTATATTATTTCCTACAATATTTATTGCAAGTTATAGTAAAATAGCGCGAGTGTGCAAGTTGCATATTAATACATTGTAGAGAACAAAACCAAATATAATCATTTGCATATATATAACAGGCAGGCATTTGAGTCATGAACATATTTTAGATGTCTGCATTTACGGGTCTGGGTGTTTATTAAATTTATTCTGGTATTTATTTAAGTATTTCTATGTATTAGAATAGTTGACTAACACCCATAACACAAGCATATAAATTGCTTAATTTGGGGTAAGATTTAATTTGTGTAACTTGTTCAGAGATATTTATATACTTAAATGTGTTCTGCAATATTAATAGCAGACAGGATTAAGAAATCGCAAGTGTATAAGTAGCCTTATATCCATTTGCGTCGGCCATTCACATTTCGTTCCCCTGGACTTGCATCTTGCATATTTTATCACACAGATACAATGGGGTCATGGAACTTTGAAAAAAAAAATAAACAGCTTTAGGGGAGATGTAGTTATTTTAATTAAATCGTCAATGGGAGCGACGTTTCTCAATTCTCTGTATTTACTTTTCTGTGGAATTGATTTGAAATTGATTGCTTTTTAAACTATTGGGTGAAAAGATAGATATTTGCAAATTTGTCGTTTGTGATTTTTAGAATTAATACTAGCAGCATGTTTTCTTTTTTTCTATAGATAGGATGATCTTAAAACCTATCTATAGCCTCAGGTGGAGACATCCAAAGCTAGAAGCAGCCTATAGCTAAGGAAATGTTCTAACTTATGTACAGGCTTAGATTTCATGTTAATTTCAATTGCTATCTTTGGTTTCAATAGGCTTCGTGTATCTTATCAGGAGATCCAACTTCTTGTTAAAAAAAATATGATGAGACGGAAATCATGCTAAGAGACTTTTGTCCTTTAGATGTTACTGGTGCCTGGATGAGATCCTTAGCCCACGATTATCGGCCACCCTGCTCTGCAATAATGGCGCCAGGGTTCCTAACCCACCCGGTATACCCGAGAGACTCCGGTAATAATGGTTAACTTCCCGAGCTCCCGGGTCGCTATCTACTATCATCAATGAACAAAATCAAATCTACTGATTTCCCTCTGTGCCTACTCTGTGTCCAAGGAGGACACTTTTTCCTACGTCGTTCGCTCCGCTCGCTCACTATTACGCTACCGACCAAAAATAAATGTTGCTGGAATAAAAAAAAGAAATAAAAAATATGTCAGTTCTTTTCGAAACTCCACCCCTGGCCCCGATGTTAAAATCCTCTCGGGTTGATTCTTTTGAGAGTTGGCAACCCTACGTGGTACCAATCCGGGAGAGCACATTAATTACTACTAAACAATTTCAACATCACTAAACCTATGCTTTTTTGCATGAATACTTTAAAAAAATACGAAGACGCAGGAAGCACGTTTCTCCAGCCATGTGTACCGACAACGTGCACTATCAGCTCCACCTTTGGCCAGCATAATAGCTTTTGCTCGTTTAATATTATCGTGTATATGTGTACTTTGACGACATAGCTTAATGGATTTTTTATGGGAATCAAAATCAAACACGCTTATTCCTAATGATATTGTATAAATTGAACACTTTTAACCTATTTAAAAAAGGAGGAGGTTATTAATTCAACTATTATATTGCATGACTATATTAAGCGATTACTCGGTGATTACATATTTGATCATCCGGCTATTAACCGTTTCCGAGTTCCTATCAATTTTTGTATTTATGAAAAATTGTGCACTACTAACTGCCCCGGCGAACTTCGTTCCACCCGTTCAGTTTGTATGGGAATCATTAAAATATTGTTTTCCCATTTTCCCTGCAACTTTTCCCAGTTTTCTCTTCATAAGAACCTTCTCCTGATAATAACTAACACAATAAAAAAAGAATTAGCCAAATCGGTCCAGCCGTTCGAAAGTTATGCGCTTACCAACAAATTTAGCGATTCTTTTTTATATATATAAGATATAGATTGACTACCTATAACAAAAACCTTTTTCGGATGGTGGTAAAATCTATATGGGACCATATCGGCATACTTATGGTTTTTAACCCCCGATGCAATACGTTTGCAGTATGACGTGTCTGTGTCTGTTTGGGTGTGTGTCTGTCTGTGGCATGATGCTTGCGCCTGTAGCGAATTCGGTGTTCGGACGAAAGAGTTAGGCGTGTAGCTTACCCCTTGACCAACGAGGCGGCTAAGAAGGAAAATAGGGCGTTACATTGAAATTAAATGTAACGTTTTTCATTTTAATATATTTCTAATAGAGGATTTGATTTGATTTAATTTGCAGAGTCTTAATTTAGCAATGTCAAATATTTAACATAGGGTTTTTAAAGTGTAATAAATGTTTGGGAATCGCTGCTCTAGCAAAACCATTCATGTCGATAAAAATTAATGATTAAAAATAACTTGAAAGGCTATTAGTAACGATTGAGTAAACAGTGGCTACTTGAAAAGGAAAAGGTCACCCTTATTGACCTTATACCTAGTCGGTAGGGATGAATGGATACGAGTACATCCAAATAGGTACTCGATACTTTTCTCCGATAGCAAGTACATTTTAGTATCGATACTGTGAAATGAAGTATCGAGTAGGTATCGGTTAAAAGTACTCATATTAGTAAATTTGATGGTTTACGGAAATTAAAATAATGGTCGTTTATCTTTTAAAATTGATAAAAAACTTTTATCGAAAATTGAAGTCTCTGACTGCATCCTAGGCTCAGTTTTGGGTAGTTAGCAGCCTTGTCAGTTGACAAGCTTGTTTGTCTATGCCCGAAAGTTGGGAGTAACTCAAAAAATATTATTTTATGTTAGAATATTATTAGTACTTTTCAATAAATAATACCAATACTTTTTTTTTGTTCTCACCCATAATTTTACAAAAACGATATGATACTAGTAAGTATCGATACTTTGTAATCGATACTGAGTAACTATCGATACTTGACGACCGATACTAGTATCGAGTAAAAGTATCGATACCTTAGTGGTATCGTTTTATCCCTACTAGTCGGCCGTATTTTGTTAACAATAACCGTCTGCAAGTTTTCCGCTTGATATATCTTTTACAAAATGTTGTTTAATTTCCAACCGAAGAAGAAGTGGAGATTATTAAGTCATTCGGTGTTTTTGTCAAAAACACCCAATGACTTGTCTGTTGTTGTCAAAAACCATTTGGGGTTTTTTGGTTCTTTTTTCAAAAGTTAGGTCAACATTGAAGGATGGATCCACATTTTTGGGTTAAAAAAATCTTTACTGGCGTTATGCTTTTTTTATGATGTGTAAAAAAAATCCGCTTGCGTCAGGACAAATGACAGGATGAATCGAGCTTCAGGAGCTGTAAGGTTACTCCTGAAGCTCGATTAATGCAATATTGGAAATTGGAATCGAGTATGTCGTTTTAGGTAATCTTGATTACAATACTAACGAATTTAATCATTTAGTCAATACGAGCAGTACCTAAACAATTATTTATTTAATATTTTATAGGATTCGTTGAATTTATTTGTAATTAAATGTTAAAAATCACTAGTACTGTGTTTAAAAATAACTAAAAACTTATACGATTCCAATTTCCAATTAACATGATATCAGATTCAAGAGTAATCGCATGAGGCGGAGGGAAAAAAATACTGTATGTTGTCGCCGCATTTCATACTGTGATTTTCCTATTGCCAGCTGATACATCTTCAAGATAGATAATAACACTGAAGACTCAGACACCTGGAACAATATAAATTAAGTGAATATTGTATTTTACCACATAAATAATAGTAATATTATACTGATAATTCAAGCAATTCGTACAAAATTATTCCCGAAATATTACAAACATCAAAAATGCACATCGTTACTATTAAGTTTTCAATTCTGCTGGCACTCCCGGAGTGCAACTCACTGATTTTTTTCTGGAAGCGATCAGCGAACAGCCACATGGATGTCCTGATGTAAGGAGACGATATATATCATATAATATAAATATTTAAAGGTAAATACAGTATTTATATTTAAATATTTAAAATTATTATTATCGTCAAATTGTTTTTCACAAATTGAATCTAACCCCAAAGTAAGCTAACGAAAGATATTAAATACTTAAATAGCCAGACCCATTGGACTAAATAAACTAGAATAAATTTAATGAACACCCAGACCCGGAAATACAAGAAAGTATCTTCACGCCCATATCCCCGAAGAGGTAGGCAGAGGCACAACCAGGTCACCCACGACTAGCCGAAGACACTAAGTCCCACAATGTGATAACTGGCAAAGCCTATCGCCGACCGGGCACATTTCCAATCCCGACCAAAATTTTTTTTATTAGAAAATTGGAAAAATCCAATTTTCTTTTTGTTGGCCGGCCCGGGATTCGAACCCGGGACCTCATGCAGTCAAGTCCAACAACTGAACCGCTAGACCACAGACTTTAAAGATTTTTCATCTATTGCACGACTAAATGACAGCTTAAATGTTACTTGACAGGCATCAAAATGTATATTCGATTCTAAATTAATAAAATATGTCCACAAACAAACGCGCCAGGGACAATTACCCTTTTAACTGGATCCTTTGTTCTAATCAAACCCATTGAATTTGTAATTGATGTTTAACTAATGCTATTGTGTATTGGGGACGAGTTATTTGAGTTGTTGATCTGCATTTGTACCCAAGCGTCTTATTTGTAATTTAAATGTTTATACTATTCGAAGGAAGTCGAGCAGATTTTGATAGCGAAAATTTCAACAACCTTTTTAACGAAATTAATAATTTGTTTAATGATCGCGTTAAAGAACAAGAGTAAGACAATCTATTCATATAATAAATCTGTAGAAGGGTCAATTCTGTACATCGAAAATATTGAAAAAATAAATAGCAGGGATCGTTACTGGATCGATACCAAACCCAAATATGTGATTAAAAAAAATCTGTCTGTCTGTATGTTCTGTCATCACGTGAAAACTAACGGTTCGATTTCGATGAAACTTGGTAACTTATTATCCTGGGCATAAAATGGGATTATTTTTATCCCGAAAAAATAAACCTTAATTTTTCAGTTTTATCATGCGAAGATAACATCCGCGCGGACGGAAGCTAGTATTTAATATAAGAGACCTTAAAAAGCCTTGAATGCTGTGAAACGTGTAATCGGTTGGCTAAACTTAAACACTGTTACTTAAACACAGTAAAATGTACAAGACTTCAGAAGTATGTAAAAAAAATGAAAGTTACATAGAAGGGCATAATGTTGACTGGTTTTGCTTTAACGTTTGAAAGTATATTTTTTGATCATACATTTAGATGTAAGCTATCCTATCTTTCAAGTTGTATCAAACTGCACACGATGTGCAAATTTGATTTAAATCGGTTCAGTAGTTTAGGAGTCCATCATGGACAAACAACGTGACACATAATTTAAATATATTAAGATTAGTCATAAAAAGGATATTGAGTTAAAAGTGATGAACTTCTTACTCGAGTTGATTTACGCCCAATATTAATAATCAATCCTAATCCAAAACTAGATTGATATTTTGATCCATTTTTATGTTCTCGCTAGCCAATAACATATCTGTGGACAGGATAAATATGGCAATTAAGTATAGGATAGGCCGGCGGATACGCAGCTATCTAGATTGCTCGTAATCCATCTATAGAGATACATTATTAATATTGGCCGTTAGTGAGGGATTTGGCAGCAACGAGGAAATATACAATACACTAATTTCTTCTTGAAAACTTCATTTTAAAAAAAAACTTGTACAAAATACTACTAAAATCGATTACTAAACATTATTAATAAACGTAAAGGGAATAACGTAGGAGTAAAACTAGGTTGAAATCGACGTCTGTATTACGTTGCAATAAAGTCTATAAAACCAAGTTGAACCTTAGAGAACTTTAATCTGTGTTTGGTATATGTATAATTCACTAACTACGAAAAGATGCGACCATCCTTTCTTTCGATGGCGCTAAAAACTCCCATTTTGTTGTACAAAATCGACTTGACACAAAACTAACAAAAGTAAGCTGAAAACCCATGAGCTTAGGCCTGCCCAGTAATTTGTTTTGGTTGAAGCTTGCATAAAGAACCCTAAAATGATCCGTGATAAAATCAAATTATAAATAATCCAGGGTTCTTCGCCATGTTGGCCCTGAAAGGTGTCTATAATAATAATAATAAATTCTTTAATTCTATAGCTCGTAATACGTAAAGTAAATATAATCTGCAAACTAGGTGGCAGATATCAGAGACGAATTGGATTATTATACGTCGTCTTAAGCTAAGATCACATTGAACACATGAGAGCCAACGGGTTCGTTGGCCTTTGATGTTGTGTCAGTAATGAGAATGGCTTAAGAAAGAAAAGAAAGAAAGAAAATATATTTATTTGCGGATTAGGTTACAAAATTATTTAAGCTTTCAACATATTCTACCACATTGTAGTGTGCAAATAGTTTAATATTTTTATAAGTGATTATTTAATTATATACACAATGTTTTAATATTCATACGACAAATAGTTTAATTCTTATTACAATTTCAATTATTATAACTTACAAATAATTTTAAATGTTAATAAATTTAACCCTGTCTACCGTAAACTACCACCAACTTCTACCAACCTACTACCAACTTAAGGGCGAACGCCAGCGAATGGACTGAGAGCTGACAGTGTTTTCGTAGGAGGTTTTTTATTATCACAAATGTTTTTTCACACTCATTTCTTTAATTAAATATAATCAATTTTAAGATCTTCTTTAATCGAGTACTAGACGTGCTGGTGAATTTCGAATCCTTTCAAAACAATTTTTGTATAGGAGTACTATTTAAATTATGCGCTTCGGCTATATTCGTCAAGCTTCTGAAATCCGAATGTATTTTAAATATATCTATATAGAGTTGCTATTACATAATTAATTATTTCGCGATTAGGTCGAGGATTCGGATTTCGGATTCGGAGGATTCGAGGATTAGAATATGATTAGGTCAGCAAATTTCAAAATAAAAGTATAAAGTGTAAAAATAATCAAAAGTGTAAATCCGAAGCGCAAAATTAAAGTTGTAGTACTATACATAATATTGGTTTACATGTATGTTTGTGTTCCGTAATGTTACATACTTTAAGATGTTACCTTATTTGTGTGATCTATATTCGTTTATAATCGTATGTTAAGAAACGAAAATAGTAGGCCCATAATAAAACGTTTCACATGTGAAAGAGTATAAGTATCTTAATTATCTTAAAAGTTTATAAGGTTTGCAACACATGTTTTGTTTCGAATATACATACATACATATCTTTACGCCAAGTCTGTTACGGGGTTGGTAGAGAGTATCGAGTGCCAGACGTCACGATCCTGACAAACCTGTCTAGCTTCCTTCACATTCATTACCCTTTTCATAAAAACACGCCGGTTTTCCACCATCCTCGGATAATATCTGAGTGATTTGATCGTGGAATGTCAATTGTGATAGTTTCTTCAAATGTCAAACGTGATAGTTTCGAAAACCAGCAGTTAAAAAACACAAAATAACCACCATCTCTCGAGCTAGAAATTTGAGCCTAATTAAACAAAGACATTAAAATTGGTTCAACCTAATTGTTTGTTTAGTCTGTACCCAGCATTATTGTTCAGTACATAATATTAGTATGGACAATCATCACTGGACGCAGACCACCCACGTATGTATGTTTATGTCCATGTTATCTGTGTAACGAGATACCGTTGAGGCGAGTCCGACACACCTGCCGGGTGACCGGTCGCCATTATTGATAAACATTCATAGTTTACAATAACATAGGCATACACCGGAAGCTACTGCGCTATTTATTCGTAGCTTAGGGGCGGGGCACACGATTAACTACAGTAAGGTTTTATGTTACCTCGTGCTTTAGAACACGCAGCGTTTAAAATGTAATCATAACACATGGTTTTGGACAATATGCTAAATGTCACACTTATTTTTTTTTTGTTTCATAGAAAGGCAAACAAATATTTAGTGATGGTAGAATTGTAAAACTTATCAGCGATACACCAAAAATGTTGTGGTGAATTTCCTTGATGTTGAACTTGTTTTAGTCGTCAAATTTGTACTCCTGTCGGCTTCAGGTGGAACTCCATTGAATACGATTTTCAAATAATACTTTACTTCACACGAGGGTTGATGAGGCGGTAAAAAGTGAACCCACTCGACTTAAATGTAATGTGGAATGTAGATAAGAGCTAGTTAAAGTAGCTAGTAGTAGCCTGACGCCGGATCGCTAGACCACAGGGACAAAAACACACTTTAAATCACACTTTATATCGAAGCGCGGCAATGGCAAGCATTATTGCCGTGGTAGATGAAACTTGAAAGTAAAGCTCCCTCGAAATTGATGTTACAGCATGAACAAGCATTTAGTTCGACAGTTTGTACCTATTAGCTCAAGAAACTCAAGGCCATTCACTTGATTATGTAAGCTGTGAGCGAAAACGGAAAAAAGATACCGTAGAGGTTATAGGTGCGTCTCTATTCTGTGGGCCTTTGTGTTCGGCTTATTGTGCAAGTATACCGGCTTCCTACCCTTCAGACTTGAGGCATTGTCATTTTATCTAGGGACCAGTACGCACGGTGAGGTGCTAATAGGTCTTTAGTATTTTTAAATGCATAAAAATTCTCTCCCATTTTACACGACTCACAGCTCAAAAAAACCGCTCGTTTGATCTCAACCTAATTCAGTAATTTAATGGAGGTACTAGGTTATTCCACTATGGGGAAATAACGTCATCATACTTATTGTTACAACAAACTTACCTGCTGTTGAGATCGGAAAAAAATACTTTATATTTTAACTCAGGGTTTTCAACTATCATTATACCAAATTACATAAAAATCTGACCAGACTGAAACTGCGGAACCGGAAGAGACGCTTTCTCATATCAGCAAAGGAGGTGCCTATGTCTTCGCGGCCATACACTTTTAACGGAGTGTAGCGGTGTTGGTGGATCAGTTAGTCAGTCAGTCACAGTTGTCTGTTATAAGAAATTAAACGGCTCAGCAATTGAGTTCTTATCGCGAGACATATAGTTTGTGTATGAAGAAAATTAGAGTATTTTTCCTACCTATTTCCCCTGTAGTTACATAGTTTTTCTTTTTATATTTACGTAACGAAACCATTTACTTAAGAGGGTCTTCGGTATAGAGAGGGAATAAAAAAAACGAATGCTTAAAACATCAGGGTTGTTGGTGTTGCAACTAAATATTCTTAAAAAGTATCTTCATGCTCATAGTCTGAAGACAGATGCAGAGGCAGAACAAGGGCACCCACAATATTTTGGTGGCAAGCTTATCGCTATCTGGGCACATATCCAATGCCGGGTAACGTTATTATTGTTAGGAAAATGAAAATACACATTTTTTAGTTCGACGTTTGACCGCTAGACTACAGAGGCGATCAATAAATCTGCTTTTACTTATCTAACAAAATTAAACAATTAACGAAAAATTTTTCAATTAAAAAAAACATTACCCATATTCACTTACTGTCATATCCGTGGCGTAAACACACCACTTTTTCTAAAGATATAGTCTATAGATATAACGGTTTTGATTTAACTATTTAGAGTCTTCACACTCAACTGAAGGTTTCTAGGTTATAGAACATTAGTCTAAGATTGAATTTGGTGAGTTACGCAGAGTTTGATACTTGGGGGAGCGAGGGTTATGTTGTACCAATTTTAAGACGCGGCATAAAGTAAATGTTTGTTTGGACGGAAATATACTCGACTACATCAGATTAAGGGGCGGTGGGTTCATTGCAAGCTAATAAATGTGTATTTAAATAATCTAAGGATTCAAGAGTGACTTGGGAGGGAAGAAAAATATGTCATTTTACTGTTCATTATCTATTACGGCACCTTCACTGCTAATTGGCATATTACACACATTTCAGAATCAGAGTCAGAATAATCTTTATTCACATGAACCATACAAGTGGTATTTGTGCGCGTCGACGTTTTTTAAACTACCACCGGATCGGAATCGCGGCCTCACACTGAGAAGATCCGGCGAAAGAAACTCAGCGGGCTTGTCTTTTTTTTAATAAAAATATTTACAATATAATCTTGATTGAAAATACTAATTACAATCGGATTTTAACTTAAATAAAGATACAAAACATTACATTACAAATTGCAGTGGTAGATTGAAACCTCTATTCCCAAGCATGTTCATCTTCCAAATACTCTGAGACCGTATAATAGCCTTTTTGACATAATTTTGCTTTGATACATTTTTTAAACTTATTTATAGGTAGATCTCTAATACCAATGGGCAGCTTATTGTAGAAACGTATACATTGACCCCAAAAAGGATTTACTAATTTTACGGAGACGAGTTTTGTATGCGGTTAGATTATTTTTATTCCTCGTATTAATATCGTGAACATCACATTTTTTTGTAAACATACATAGATTTATGTAACATACATTAAGTTTTCATAAATGTATTGGGAACTAAAGGTTAAAATATTTATTTCTTTGAATTTTTCTCGGAGGGAATCCCTTACTTTAAGATTATAAATAGCTCTAATAGCTCTTTTCTGCAATACAAATATAGTATTTATATCTGCAGAATTTCCCCAAAGAAGTATCCCATAAGACATTAAACTATGAAAATAGCCAAAATATATTTAGTATGCACACTACCACTATTCTGAACCGCTAGCATGTGATCCAGTCAGAAAATAAAACAATTAACTATAGTAATTGTTTTTTTAGCTTTAATATTTACAAGAAGTCATACAATTTTTTTCTCCATCATCTAATTGACAAAACCCTATAAGGCCACATTGATGTACACATTTGTGACCTTGGGCTCCCCTGCTATTACGTAAAAATTTTTCACGTAATATCGCTAATATAAATTGTCACCTACTACTGTTGTGTTGTCGCAAAAAGCCTTGAAAAGTGCATATAAGAATTTTCAGGTTGCAAGGAAATAAAACAAGCAGGCCGGTTTCTTAATCTAAGGTTTCTAGATACCAAAGGCTGTTGAAAAAAATCTGTTTTTGTTTCTGTATTAATACTTTTGACATCAATTACACAAACCCTTCGGATTTAGGGTTGTGTTATTTGACCAGAGGTTTTTTTATATAAAAAAAAAGCAGTGACACTTTTCCCCGCTAACATTACACGGGGATATGTTTTTGATTTAACTGATTTGTTTCCGTTTTGGTTGAGGTCCACAGAACAGAGGTAATAGGTTAAAACATAATACCAAGAGCCAACCACTACGAAATATTAACAAGACCACTTGAGTGATGTGCAGCAATTTGCCCGTACCTGTGCTCGTCTCTTACGAGCTACCTGGCAAGAAGGTAGGTTTATGATCTATGCTACTCAGTGGACCAAGACCAACCAATCAGTTAAATCAAAAATATATCCGCGAGTAACGTTAATTGCAAACGTCAATAGCTGGTTATCACAATGGGGCATGGTTTACGTAAAGAACCATCCACTTCTGCCATTAATTCTTGTACTGTTTATTTATTAAACAGTAATTGTTTCTGCAGTGGAATAAATAGACTGTTAACTGGTTGCAACCACTTTGTGGGATACTTATGTAACCGCCTGTAAGCTGCTACCTTTTATTGATTACAGCGCCATCTATCAATCCAGCTCTTAAAATTTAATGTAGCGTTGTTTAATTGAAAAAGTATTTAATGTGCACAAATAAAAAGAAATTAAAAAGAAAGGTTTAACCGTTATTGTTCAAAATATTAAAAAGCAAGGTTTACTTTCGTGCATCGAGGTCGGGTGGCTACGAATGGACGTTCTGAAACGTTCCTGTCAATAATATGGCTAACCGTTAATATTCAATATATTAAAAAAGGAAATTAACTGTATAGGCATTCCTACGATTACGTATAAGAAGCCAGTATAATTTGGATCGAAAATGGGAAACGTGGTCGTACTTGCGTAGTCCATTAACAAATCGAATTTAGAGATACTGCAGGCGTTCTAGTTTCGTTAATTGCTTCTCTGTTGTATCCAAATAACAAACAACAATAATCTATTAGCGGAAGGATAAATATATGATAAATATATAAATATATGTGTGTGTGCATAAATTTTAGTGTTAACAGAAATTATTTTTTGAAATCATTAAAAAAAATTATGAATGCAGGGAAATATAGATGCTATGGAAATATGTTTTTTTATTACATTCATGTTAGCAGCCCAAGTCAAATGATAATCAATAACAAGGCCAAGATTTTTTACTTATCAGAGCAAGAAATAATAACATTTTAAAATTTTGTACGTTCCTCGAACGTAGTTAGGTTTATTCTACTGTTTAAATGCTTACTAACAATTATAATAATAATATTGTAATATAAGGATAACGAAAGACTCAACCCATTTACTTATAGCTTCAAGATCAGAGGTAATATCATTTAAGGCGTTTATAGCATTTAAATAGCTTAAAAATAAGCTAAGCCAATGGATCATTATCGTAAAGATAGTACGAGGATGAAATATATTTAGTGATTACATTAATAAATATTGAGAATAGCAAAGGCGATAAGACGCCACCTTGTGGAACAGCAGCAGAGCAGTTAAATTCTTCCAAGCAGACAATGTGCCATCATATGAAATAACTTGTTGCCGATCATGGTATTTTTGTTCAATAGCAAAAAGTGTAATGTAGTGATAAACAGTATAGTAATGTTTTTAACAGTAAAGTTGGGAACCCTTATAGTGAACAATGTTATGATGGCTACCCTAAAGTGCACGAAAAGACAAGGTCATTTCTATATACTCACGTCTACATATGCTATGTGTATAATGTGTAGTTCCATAACATCACACGCAGACATAACACGTGCATTGTGCATAATATGTTATGGCTTTCAGCACAATGTGTTGCATTGACTGATGTTAATTGCTAACGTCTTTGGCAGGTTTACATAATGCCATGGTTTATATAAGGAACCATTTACATCCTCCAATTCTTCTTAAATTGTTTATTTGTTAAATAGGAAAGAGTAGTGTTACTTCAGGGAAAGTAGATGACGGACGTTTTCTAAAAATGAAACATAGCTAGATCATGTTATATTTCCCAAAACTCCCTGTATATTAAATTATACGAAAAATATTGGAGCTTTTCCTGAAATTCGGAAAATATGTTTATACTAGCTGACCAGGCAGACAGAGAAAAAGAGCAGATATGTTTTTTAATGTAATTTTAGTAAAAAAGTTGGGGTGAATCACCTTTATCACTTAGGGATATAAAAAGTAGATGTTGGCCGCTTCTTAGACCTAATCAATATCCTCACAAAATTTCATGATAATCGATCAAGCCGTTTCGGAGGACTACGGGAACGAAAATTGTGACACGAGGATTTTACATATAAGATAGAATTGATCGTCTATTGCCCGCCACATAAGGTCGGAATCGCTTTTTGAAATTCCGAATCAAAATTGCGCCTCATACAAACACACTCAGTTCCTTACGGAAAAAATTCCTGACGTGGGTGGCAGGTTCATAAATTTGTTTGGTTTTGTTGCGTTCGACATTTTTCAAAACGGAATTCCCTAAAAAAAATTCGAATGTATGTTGTAGTCCTACAGGTGTTGGATAAACGCACTTATTACTGATTGCAACCGGTTTATGTTATCTTTAATAAACCAGCTTAGTTTGTTTATTTAGTACAGCGCCATCTATTAGTTTAATGGTACCCTAAAATTGGTTTTATATATAGACTGTATTTTTAGTGCGACGCAGAGTCAGGACGGATGATTTTTTTTATAATTACTGAATTTCTTTCACATATGGACTACAATATTGTATAGCTATTTAATTAATTTTAGTGGCATTTTGCACAATTTTGTTTCTATTAACTGTAACGAATTAAATAGCCACTATTTTGATATTTTCAGTCTGATTTTAAAAAATCGTAAATAGTGTTATTAAAATTGACTAGTGGCTTACGCTCATGCTAAAAAGAAAATATAAAAAAACCAGCAGCGTTTACAAGTATTATTTCGTTTGATATTTTGATTGTTACATTTGACATTACTTTTCTTCAGGTAAGTATACAATATTTTATTTTATTCTTATTTAAAAGAGACCGCTTTCCGTATGCTAAATTATAAACTGTGTAATTCTGATGATTTAAATTCCTATGATAATGTTATAAATGCAAAAGTGTGTCTGGTTGTTGCTTAACCGATTTTGATGAAATTTCTTTTTTTCAAGACTCCAAGTTCAAAAAAGGCAATTTTCCTTCAAAAACAGCTTACAACGTAGCTTAACTTTTCTACGCTGATAAAGTCGGCAAACAGCCAGTAGGTACATAATTAATATGAATTAAATAATTCCCTTGTTGGTCCAGGCTAATTTGCAGAATCGACCATCTGCCTTCCTGCCAGGCAGCTCGTAAAAGGCGAAAATAGGCTTACCGTCACTAACACCGTGACATCTGACTAAGTGGTAGAGTTTCGCAGCGACTCGCCCGGATTGGTAGCACCGCTTTATCTATTCCTGCCGCTATTACGTCCGTGCTTGCCATTGACGTGTTCCGGTTGGGAGGATATATTAGCCGGTAAACTTACTTTTGCTAGAGGTCAACATATCGGCCTTAGGTTGGCAACGCACCATTACCTATTTTTGTGTTTCTAGGCGACGTGAATTTCTCACCACCAGGAAATCCGTCTGCTTGTTTACCTTCCTGCTTGTTTACGAGTGTTTTTCTCACCTATGTAATTGTCTATTTCGAAACTCTAAACTTATATAAATCGGCTTAATTATTCATTAAATTTGTTAAGTAACTGTTATGTTTGCTTAATTTGTCTTTTAACATTAAAAAAAAGTGTTTTTATTTCCATATAGCTTTGTAACAGCAGACTACAGAATATATGGTAAAACTGTAAGGTCAATTATGATATATTTTTAGTATATCTAATAATCAATAAATTGTTACATAGTAGTTAGTGTAGTTAGCTAACACATTTGTTTGTAGCGGTAGTAGTGACATACATTTTCCGAATGTTTTATATTATCATCTATCCATTGAAGGAAATTTCACAGGTTCAAATCCTGTCTGGGGCGAAATTTTTTCTTTCTTT
>NJDD01000731.1:252503-267625 GCA_002245505.1 Calephelis nemesis
TTGTAGCGGTAGTAGTGACATACATTTTCCGAATGTTTTATATCTTATCTTTCCTATCTTTCCATTGAAGGAAATGCTTTTAGACAGAGTGGACAGCGTAAATGTACCTACTTAATCGAGTACCAGCGTGAGATAATAATTCATAAAAGGAGTTCATAGTTGTCATAAAATACAGAAATATTTTGTTCCCTTGATATCCTTTTAAAACATATATTAAAATCTGTCGGGTTATCGAACTTACCAACATGATGCTAGCTGTAAAACCTGCCAAAATCTACCCTGGCCGACATTTTTTTACTTTAATTTAGTTTTTCAACAGCAACTGTCCCGTTCTGGTACTTGACGAAGCTGGTTTACCGAGCTTACCATCTCGGTATGTTATCCTAATGTTTTGCTTTTTATGCTGGAATATTTAAAGTTTACCGAAGATTTGATTTTAATTTATTTGTCATTTTATACTATTAATTTTACTGTAGTACAATTAAAGAAAGAAATGTCCAACATTCAGTACTATATTACGTTTGCGTTAAGAATGTAGTGACGTCACCAATACTGCGATTTGATTGGTCGAAACGTTGATGACGTCACAAATTTGTTATGTGAACCGTAATGTACCAGCAAACAGAGCAAAAACGAGTGAAAATTTGTGTAATCAATTATATTTTCTAATAAGATTGGGTGTAGTATATTAAAATATGTATCGTCTTAGTTGTATTTCGTTGTTTTTTAGTTTAAAATCTATCTACTTAGAAGTAGTAGGTACTTAATAGTTTTATATTTATGAAACTGCTTTAATTACTACTAAATATTTTTTTTTGTAGTATGTAGTTAGTATAGTTTGTGGATTTTTACTGTGTGTAGTTAGTACGAAAGTGGACTTTCGATACAAGCGTCAGTAGTTTCAATTACGCTTCGTTACTATATGTGCATCAGCAGATTATTTTTTTTCTTTAGAACTACAGCCTTACCATTTACGAAGCCAAAATTTGTTAACGTCCCGTAATAATTAAAAAAAAAATGAAAACCGCGCCTCTGGTGGTAAATAAAAGAAATAAATGTTAGACCAAAGGCGCTATAGGTTTTGTTTGATACATTTACTGGCGTACGTAATTCATAGCATGGTAAAAATTCAGAACAAAACAACAGAAAAACCTTAGTTAAATAATGACAGTGATGTTATTGACACAAAAAATAATTTGATCTAGTTTTGAATAACTTTTTTTTATGTATTCACCATAATTTACAAAATTTAAAAAATGTTTTAAATGTCTAAATGTTAGCTAGACTTGGAAAATATTATTTTAAAAAAAAACTCAGAATTCTGGACATTTTTCACAATTTCAGATTATTATTTATGTACATTTATTATTTACTCATGTACGTATTTACTTAAAAACAGTAATCCTAAAGACGGATTGTGAATATCACATTAAAAATCAATGGTTTGAAATAGGCCACTGTCGCAGTTAGACCTCGTCTTATCTATTATTTTCCTATTATTCCATTGTTATAGTATTCCTATTATTCCATTATTATAGTATTCACCGGTGTTTAGAGGACAATTAGATAATTTTTTTTCAAGTCTATATAATGTTGACCAGAGTTCGAACCGCCACTGACGCTTGCATCGAAAGTTTTTAAATGATTATTTTTAGTGCTTGTTTCTAATACATTTGCTTTTCCTCAACAGGGCCTCAATAATAGCCTCAAAAGGGTCGGCCTGGCGATGCTCTTCTTGTCATTAATACCTGTCGATGACAAAAATAAAGTCAGTAGTTGGTGTGGGGCATGATTTATATTGTTTTGTTTATCATTGAATATTGTTATCATTGTATTCATGTGTATCATTATCATTGAATATGATATCATTGTATTTATGTGTATCATTATCATTGAATATGATATCATTATTATTGAATATGTTAATTATCTTCAAGTGTATTATTGTCATATAATTAACATTGAATGCACATATAACATAATTTATTAACATCTAATAAGTTTACTGTCTTATGGAATATATTTCTTGATCCAGAGTTTACTTTAAAAGGCTTGCATGGATATATATTTGATATGATGAAGCTAAATTTTGCTTTTTACTTAACAATACTTCTGTTTTTTAACCAACTCCTAAAAGAAGGAGGTTGTCAGTTTCACTGTATGTTTTCTGTATGTTTGTTACGCGGTCACCAGCTAATAATGAACCGATTTTGAAAAGTTAGTTATGATGGTCTTATATAAATCTTATCATGATATAACAACCACGTACTAGTCAGGATTATAAGCTATACTTATTAGTGCATCCATTTTCTTGTGTGTTGATGATATTATCGTCGTTAACATGCCTACTTGAAAAGTTATACTTTATTAACTCAAAATCTACGTATTGTATGATGTCGTCAAAATTTATCTGGGAACATCTCGGAAGCATTAAGTATATTGCGAAAAAATAATAGGTTTTGCAAGTTTTCTGTTCTTAATTAACTACCTATTACTTGAAACTCAGTGTGCCTACTTTTATTTTTCATCTCAAACCCGTGTTTTTTTAGTTTTCATCTCAAAAATTACTAATTAAAGATAGATATTAATTTCACTTATTTACCAAAAAATATCGCTTAATGTGCAGTCTCTAAACATTATCACTCCCTATTCTATCGGTGACATATTATCTTCCTCACTCTGTCTATATTCTTTAGTTTCTGTCGCAATTATTACCGCTCCCTCTCTTGTTACTGATTTTTGCCCAGACAGACAGACAGAGCCGACCAAGAGCTTAAGGTCTAGTTATTATTAGGGTGTATATTTTTGCCCCGATTGGGCAGCACTCTCCCGACCTCCCTGGCCGCTCTTAGCGAAATACTTTCCCTAAGGCAATCTGTTCCTGCGAAAATTAGTTTATATAAAATAATACGATACAGGTAATATCTTTCTTTAATTTCTCTCAACACCAGTTATTAATTCACTTATTTAATTTTCAAAGTTACTTCAGATCTTCTATTACTATGATATAATTAGTATTTTATACATGAAATAAAAAATTAAAATCTTTGTTTCTTAATAATTAGTTCATCATTTTAACATTCGTTATTTGTCAGAATTGTACAGCGTTGTTTAAAAAAAATATAAAAATGATTGTATTTGTTATGAAACAAATGTTGTTTGCTGTATGGCATGAGTGGCATGTTTATCTCCAGACACACCTGTGTATTAACCTATTTTATGTACTTATTTTAAGTATGTATTTTAAGTATACTAAATAATATTATATTGGTTGTAAGTATTGGATTATGTTTGTGTTTTGTTAAAACCAGGAAGCTACATATTATAGGTTTAATATTAAACCCTCTGTAGCTATTAGGGACGAAAGAGGTCGGGACAGCTGACTTGTTGTCATGGAACAAGAAATATGCCAGCAGACGCAAATTAAGGATAATTAATTCAAACTCCTCGTTAGTTGAGGGGTTAGTATTTTAGCTCATGCTGTCAATGCTGTGTCAATAGTTGCGGATCTAAGTGTTTTGTGTATAAATCATTTATATGCTTCTGGCCGAAATTCGTTGTTGTATTGAGTTCTTGTCTGTTTATCAGTTTGGCTACTATCGTATTATATAATTATTTAATATATCTATTTCTATATATAATCTCTGCGTGTGTGTGTGTGTATGCGTGCTTGTGTGTGTGTCTGTGTATCTCTATCGCCGCTTTGGTCTAGCGGTTCAAGTGGACTTGCCTGCATAAAGTTTCAGGTTCGAATCCCGGGTCGGGCAACAAAAAAAAATTGGTTTTTCCATTTTTCTAAATAAAAAAAAATGTTGCTCGGTATTGTAAATGTGCCCGGTTGGCGTTAGGCTTGCCACCTATAGCATTGTGGGACTTAGTGTCTCGGCTAGTCGTGGGTGCCCTGGTTGTGCCTCTGCCTACCTCTTCGGGGATATGGGCGTGAAGATACTTTTTATAGAAAATAAATTCGCGTTTCGCGAAAAAACGTTTTTCCCCGTGTTGGTCCGGGCTCCTTTTCAGAATAGATCATATGCCTTCCTGCTAGGCAGCTCGTAAAAAGCGAGCATAGGCTCACCGTCACTAACATCGTGACATCTGACTAAGTGGTAGAGTTTCGCAGCAACTCACCAGGATTGGTACCACCGCCTTACCTATTCCTACCTCCATAACTTGGTTTGGAAGTAAGGTAGCCAGTAAACTTACTTTTGCTCGAGGCCCAACACCTCGGTCTCAGGTTGGCGATGCATCATTACCTCTTTAAATGTCTTTAGGCGGCGTTAATTTCTTACCACCAGGAAATCCATATGTTCGATATTTTCCATCGTCGGCGCTTGGTAAAACTTCCAAATATTAAACCTGACGATGCTGTCATAAGCGAAACCGGTAGGCTATTTATATAATAATAAATTATAAGTGTTACGTAAAACAGTACAAGTCTTTCTTCATTTAAAAATATGAATACCAAGAAATCTTTCTGCTTGTTTGCCTTCCATATCATAAAAAAAGTTAGACCATGTTGATTGAGAGTGTACTTTGAACTTGCAGCTCTGGAACATGAGAAAATCTTTCCCATTTCAAGCTAAATTTCCGTGTTGCCTGCAGGTGATATACATAATTTAAACCAATGAATACAGAGTGTTTCATGCGGGCTATTTCGGCTGAATTTCGCATTTGCAAAAATAAAATATTGCGCGAAAACATTTCTGCCGCTGCTGCTAGCACAGCGAAGCTTTACCTCGTGTTGATCTGCCAATATGAATAATTTACCTAATCGGTCTAGCGGTTCAGGTTGGACTTGACTGCATGAGGTCCCGGTTCGAACCCCGTGTCGGGCAGCAGAAAAAAGATTTGGGTTTTCCAATTTTCAAAAAAAAATTTGCTTGGGATTGGACATGTGCCCGGTTGGCGATAGGCTTGCCTAACACACTAACACCGTGACATCTGACTAGGTGGTAGAGTTTCGCTGCGACTCACCCGGATTGGTACCACCGCTTTACCTATTCCTGCCGCCATAACGTCCTGACGTGTTCCGGTTTGGAGGGTAAGAAAGCCGGTAAACTTACTTTTGCTCGAGGCCTAAAATCTTCTTATATAAGTCTTAGGTTCGCAACGCACCATTACCACCTTGGGTGTATCTAGGCGGCAAGCATTTCTTACCAACAGGAATTCCGTCTGCTTGTTTTCCTTCCAATATCATAAAAAAAAGAAATATTCCATACATTCGGATCGTTCAAACGCAAACGTAGTAGTAAAATAAATTCGTGCGAAATTTACACTCG
Source organism: Calephelis nemesis (assembly GCA_002245505.1). NCBI lineage: Eukaryota > Metazoa > Arthropoda > Insecta > Lepidoptera > Riodinidae > Calephelis > Calephelis nemesis. The sequence goes on from NJDD01000731.1 coordinate 257,783, forward strand.
GCACACTGCAGGCCTAGTTTTTATGTCAGCGTTTGGCGTGTACCTCACTCCACTATATAGAGAGATCAAACAGATCCGTCCTTATCGTTCCTGTTTTACGTGGTAGTCACAAACACGGAAGTTGTTGTAAGTGGGGACATTCGCTTCGTGAAGCTCAACTATGCTTTCAAGATTGCAGCTTCATTGTGCTAAAAATAAAAAACCTTTAGCGGCGTTGCGCACTTTTTTTGGAATGGGTAAAAACTTCTAAACTCGCATCAGATCGTCAGGTCGAAAATTTGTAAGACGGCGCAGGGCGCCTGCGCGAATATTTGTGTTGTTATGTTAGTGTCCGATAGCACAATAAATGAATATTGTATTCTACCACATGATTGATAGTACTTTCATACTGATAATTAAAGCAATTCGTGCCAAATTATTCCCTAACTATTCCAAAATATCAAAAATGCACAACGTTAATATTTAAGTTTTCACTTCTGCCGGCACTCTCGAAGTGCAACCAGTCGTTTTTTTACGTTAACTAGTAGTCGAACGTTGGTCAAAATTCGACCATAATATAATTTAATTGTAAGTTATTCAATATTCATTTTTGATATGAACACCATCTTCATTTATCAAGACCAACTACTTTGTTTCCATACTTTATGAGTTTAGTTTTTGTGCGCCATCTGTGATCTTTTATCCTTATCATCAATATATAGGTATGGATGTGTCAAATGCATGGTAGTATTTAGAATGTTTTATTTTTTTGATTTAATGCACATTGTAAGCATTGTTATTGAAATTTCTGCATAGTTTCACCTACACATAAACTGTAAGTATGCCAAATTTTATACTCCTCCGTCACCGCAATTTTCGTTTTAGAGTCCAAAGTTTTTGCTTCACATAATAATAATGATTTCGCAGAAGTTTGCTAGCGTAGCGTAAGTGTTTGAAATCTGATGACTATAATAAGTAATGGTGCTAAATATTAATATGAATTTCTCTAATAGTAAGAAAACAGTTTTTTTCTTTATGTTATAGGAAGGCAAACAAGCAGACGGATTTCCTGATGGTAAAAAATAAAAAAAAATAAAATAAAGATGGTAAAAAATTCACGCCGCCTGTAGACACCAAAGATGGTAATGGTGTGTTGCCAACCTGAGGTCAGGAAACTCTACCATCTAGTCAGATGTCACGGTGTTAGTGATGACAAGCCTATGCTGCCCTTTTACGAGCTGCCTGGCAGGAAGGCAGATGGTCTATTCTGCAAAGGAGCTCGGACCAACACGGGGAAAAATTGTGCTCCTTCTTAAAATGTTTTATTTCCTAAGTGTGTCTTACCTGTGTCCCTGACAGGTAAGTAAAAGTGTTACGAGGTAAGCCATGGGTAGCAGAAGGTATTTCAGTCCCACATAAGGTAGGTGGCATTGCCACCGTGGCAAACTTATCGCCAACCGGGCAGCAACCTAAAACGTTGTTTTATTAGAAAAAAAATTAAAAACATATTTTGAGTTGTTCGACTCGGAAATCGAACCTAGGACCTCATGAAGTCTATTCTAACTCCGAACTAGAAGAGAGGCGCTGGCTTTTTTAAGAAGTAGAGAGGAACAATGGTAAAGTAAAAATGGATAAGAATTTTCGTAGGCACGAGTATCCATAGGACATATACCTACTGTATTTTTATCCCGATTTCTAAAAATATCCCTGTGAAAGTAAAATAACTTTTAACTGCATTTAACGAATATAGGTCAAGTGAATTGAATGAATAAATATTGTTTCGGACGAGCGACAATTGTAGCAGTTGAGTAAACATTGTTTTATCTATATTTCACTTCCGTCCAAACTAGACAGTATCTTAAGTAAATATTTTGAGATGGTTTCATTTCCGGACAGTCCTATGTTCGCTTAAGTACGAGCGGAATACAAATACTGGAAACGACATGTTCGTAAGCATTCGCGACACTCCATTTAAGTGTTTTTCAGACGAGCTTTTCGCCAGATATATAAACGTACCATTAAATAAATAAAGTTTTGAAACAATTATTGAGTCCTGAACCTTAAAACCGTAACCATATGGATATAAAATATTGACTTAGTCTATCTACCTAAATATTTAGTAAGTCATCTAGGTATATCTATCTAAATATTTATTGTAAATAATTAGAATACTGAATTTTGCACATTGAAGACTTTTTAAAAAAAATAGGTCGTAGCAGGCAACAGAATACATTTTTAAGCAATTTTAGATTTTTTATATGTTTGTCTGCCTTTCTGTCTAAAAACGAAACTTGACAGGTAGGTACTCTATTTTCTGAGGATGGTTATGGAAGGTTTTGAAAGGCGTTGCTGAGGTAGTGCAGACTTACCTAGCTTCTTTCACATTTATTACCCCTTTTATACAAACGCGCAGGTGTCGAAGACTCTTGACACCCCAGCGGTTATATCGTGGAAAGGAAACCTAGGTGTGCTCGAGTACCTACATCCATCCATACTCACATTGTATATATCAGCTTTATCAATCTTTCATCTGTCATTCTTTTCACATGACCGAACCTAAGGAGTATGCACTTTCTCATTTTAAAACCGAATTTTCGTTTACTATACTTGTTTACTGCTGGTGATGGAGATGGCTGTGGTCGGAGGTGAACACTTACTATCAGGTGACCCACTTGCTCTCTTCTCTTCCATAAATAATACTGTGAGAAAAAAAAGAAAGAAATTTCAGATGTTAAGGTGGGTCCCACATCTATCTTGAAATTTGAGCATAGTTTTTTCGAAATTAGTTGAGGAAAAGTGGAGACATCTTCAAGTGACAGAAAATTTTATTGCTAACAAAGTTGCGTGCTTCGACTAGCTAATAGAATAAATTGATCTAGCCTACAGATATCAAGTTCTTAGCACCAGAAAAAATATACGTTTATCTAATTTGATATCCTTTAATGCTAAACAAGTATCTCACGCATTTGCAAATGTGAGGCCATGAGTAAAGCGATTTTATCAATTTACCAGCTAAGCCAAGAGAGTTAACTGTCCTTACTATGAGCATTGATTTTTTTTTTCATAGGAACCTTTTCCTGGTAATAATTAACATAAAAAAAAAGTTTAACGAAATAGTTACATCCATTTGCGTCATGGAAAGGGAAACTTTTATTGTTTTATATATGCCTTTTTTAGTACTCGTGTTATTTTCATAGGGTAATCGAAAACTGAGTTTATTTGATTTAGATTTCTGCACCTATTAACTTTTTGCAGAAACCGTCTTTCGATTTTGGTTTTCGGAATAAAAATACAGAGTCGTGTTTTTATTCCGAAATCTGTTATTGTTTTTGCTGTATTAAATATTTACCGTAATAGGAAATTCATATTTACCATAAGTTGGTACTAACTATAAGCTAAGACTTAGTACTAACTATAAGACCCGGTGAAATTCGTAACTATTAACATTAACAGCTATTACCTGACTGCTAGTTTAAAAAAATACGTATTGTTTTTCCATTTTCCTTGCGATTTCCTGGTGTTGCTCTTCCCAAAAACCTTCTCTTGACAATAACTAACGCATGAAAATAATTGCAAAATTGGTCCAACCATTAATTACAGGCGTGATGCGATAACCATGCGAAATAGCACAAATTTTAATTCTACTTCATTCTTGGATTTTGGGACTAGCGATACGTGACGTTTTCTTCGCTTATTAAAACAGGCATGTTTCATGGCCTAACAGCGTTAGTATCGGTTTCAATTGCTTTGGAAATCTGAGATGTGTGAGTAAAACGAGAAAGCGCCCTCATCATGGACACGAGATATCTTAGGCGACAAGTAAATCGCGAGCTAATGCTGCAGAGCCTTTGGTTTGATAAAGAAATAAAATCGGCCAAGTGGGAGTCGGACTTGCGCACCAAAGGGTTCCGTATAAATCTGTAGTTACATAAGTAGTAAGTTCTGATGAAAAAATAAAACTGGCCAAGTGCGAGTCGGACTCGCTCACCGAGGGATCCGTACAAACCAGTAGGTACATAAGTAATAGAAAATACATCACCCATTACGACATTTAATTACATGATGATGTAACAAAAAAATTACGGTTTTATCAACTATTCCTTTATACGTGTAATAAGAGGTTGCTTCGTACCAAATTTCAAGAATCGGAGCTCACAGGAACTTGCTGTACTTCCTCAGCGGAATTTTTTTAAAAAAAAGTATCTTCACGCCCATATCCATGAGGAGGTAGGCAGAAGCACAACCAGGGTACCCACGACTAGCCCAAGATACTAAGTCCCACAATGAGATAGGTGGCAAGCCTATCGCCAACCGGGCACATATCCTATCCTGAGCAACATTTTTTTTTATTAAAAAATTGGAATATTCCAATTTTCTTTTTGTTGACCGACCCGGGATTCGAAGCCAGGACCTCATGCAGTCAAGTCCAACAACTGAACCGCTAGACTACAGAGGCGATGAAATGAGGCGGAAATTTGCGTTGTAAGTGGCTGTATCTTTTTGTTGCGTAGACTTAAAACTTACCCGTTGCGAGAAAAAGGGTTGAACGGAAGGCTTGACAGACGGACGGATGGACAACAAAGTGATCTCATAAGGGTTTCGTCTTTTTCAAGTGCGGCAAACCTATCGCTAACCGGGCACTTATCGATTTCCGACCTATGATGTATTTTTACCAGAAAATTATTAACACGTTGTTTCTTTTCCCAACCCGCGAATCCAACCTGGGACCTCAAAAACCCAATCACTAGCCTACAGAGGCGACATGTGCGTTAAAACTCCCCATGTTACTCCAAGTCCGCTAAGTAGAGCAGTCCGTCTGCCTTTCTGCCAGGCAACTTGTGAGAGGCGAGCACTAGTCATTACCAAAAAGATTACTGGTGGTAGAGTGCTGAGCAGCGATTTGCTTTACCTATTCCTGCCACCAAAATGACTGACATGTTCTGGTCCGGAAAGTACCTAGAGCATTCGGTAGATTTACACAATAGACCTAAAATCCTGGTTGTAGGACGGCGATTCACCTGTTACATCTATGTTGTCTGTACGCTACGATTGTTTCTTACCATCAGGAAGAGAACTTAGGACTGATACCATCGCTTTCCTTGTTCCTATCACTATTATTTAGTAACGCTCATAATACGTAGTCCTTACCAACGTCTGGTTCCAATATAGTTGTTGAGAAGCTGGTAAAGCATCATCAGTCTACTTGTTTGTCTGCTGATGATGGTATAAAAGTATCTCTTTATACCCGCTGTCGTCTAGCTCTCCTGTATTGACATGACTTTTTGAAGATTCAGTTTCAATCCCTAGTTTGGAAATTAAAATAAAAATGTGTTTTCACTTTTCTAATAAATAATAACTTAACGAAATTAAAAACCACGAATGTATTAAAAAAAATCAAAACAGATGCTTAGTTATCCTTAAGGGGCCATATACTCTAAAATACTTCAGCAGTTTACTGTTTTTTTTCATACAAAGCGATTGCTCTGATGGATCTTGCTGACAAAAATACACAAGGTTACCATGAATATGCTTTACTAGACTAGTGTTTCTAAAACTTGATTCATTTCACTTTGCTCGATAGGAAAAAAATCAAAAAGTTAACCATTTTTTGAAAGCTTTTGCTTTCTGTCTACTTCAATTGAGAAAATATCGACACCAGATTTATCATAAACATAGATAATTACTATACCTAAAAGATAAGTGTTTCAGTTTTCATACTTTTTTTCAAATTACTTTTATAGTGTCAAAAATAGTGATTTGTCGCTTAAGACGTTTACTTTAGAGCGCCATTGTTCATAGTAATCATGGAACGGGGGAGCGCGGTCATTGGCTCTTCTGACTGACAGAGTATGGGGCCTTAATGATAAATATTTTCAACGTACAAAATCACAAAGTTGAAGTCACGGTTTGTTTTTAAGATTTAAAAACAGTAAGTAACAAATTGCACCTACATTAGAGTTAGTATAAGCAGCAAAAATGAACAATATAAAAACTACGAATGTAATAGTACTTATTGATAAATATTTTCAATGCACAAAATGTCAAAATTGAAATTACAGTTTGTTTTTAAAATCAGTAGGTAAGTAGTAAATTGCACCTACATTATACCTAGTTAGTAAACGCAGCAAAAATTAACAAAATTAAAAACTACGAATGTAATAAAAAAAATAACTGAATAATAAACATGTTTAATGTACGAAATCACAAAATTGTAATCATAGTTTGTTTTTAAGATTTCAAATAAGTTACAAATTACACCTTTATTATAGATAGTATACGTAGCAATAATGAACTATATTAAAAACTACTTATGTAACGAAAAAACAATAAAAATATAGGAAGAAATATAAAAATGTTAAGCGATACGAAGTTTGCTGGATCGGCAAGTATATCCTATTAATATTATAAATGCGAAAGTTTGTATGTATGGATGTATGGATGTTTGTTACTCTTTCACGCAAAAACTACAAAGCCGATTACGATGAAATTTGGTATGTAGGTAGCTGAAGACCCAGAATAACATATAGGCTACTTTTTATCCCGGAGTTCCCGCGGGATTGGGACTAACGCGGGTGAAACCGCGGGGCGCAGCTAGTACGTATATATATTAATTCATTCCCATTTTTTATGATATACTAGCTTTCGCCAGCGACTCCGTCCGCGCGGATGTCGGTCTTCGCGTGATAAAACTGAAAAAATAATTTTTTTTTCCACGATTTTTCCTGGATAAAAAGTATCCCATTTTATGCCCAGGATAATAAGGTATAATTATACCAAGTTTCATCGAAATCGAACCGTTAGTTTTCACGTGATGCCTGAACATACAGACAGACAGACAGACAAAAATTATATATACAGTGAATAGGTACAAGTGTTCACTCCAAAAAACGTGTATAGACAAAATTTTTTTTTATCACTTATTTGGGTTTGGTATCGATCCAGTAACACATGATATTTATTTTTTCAATATTTCCAATGTACAAGAATTGACCCTTCTACAGATTTATTATATGTATAGATGAAGGCAAACCGGCCGGGATATATAGGTTCCAACAAAAGTAAGTTTACTGTCTACCTTACCCTCCAAACTGGAACACTTTAACGGCAAGCACTGACTTTATGGCGGCAGGGATATGTAAGGCGCTGGTACCATCCGAGCGAGTCGCAGCGAAACTCTACGACCTAATCAGATGAAATGTTGTTAGTGATGGAAAGCCTATGCTCGCCTTTAACGAGCTGGCTAGCAAGAAGGCAGATGGTCTATTCTGCAAAGGAGCCCGGACTAACAAGAGAAAGGGGATTCATTCTATTAGATCGTTGTTGGCTTATGTAGGTTCGGTTCTTCTATAGGCTGAAATAAAGGTGTTGTTTGAGTTTGTCAAAAATACTAATAGGAACAAAGATACATACCAACATTTATTTGATTCATACGCCTAGCTAGACACCTCATTATGTTATCATACAAATACCCACCTCTGACGAAGTTTAAAACGGAACCGCTTGGTTGGACATCAAAGAGGGTAATGGTGTGTTGCTAAGCTGGGACTGCGGCGTTAAGCTCGTCTGTATGAAATTTAAATCGCTGCTCTGTAAAATACTACTGTAGTGAGCACTGATAATAAGAATGGTAAAGGAGTTGTGTGCGAGTGTTGGAAAGCTCTACAACCTAGTCATGGTCGCGGTGTTAGTGCCTGAGGAGGATGACAGGTAACGCTATTGTTCCTACATGATCGCAGTAGACATTGGGCAAAAGTATTAGGCCAATATATTGATCTTTGAGGCCTTTATGGAGTCTTGCTAGGTGGTATGTTTGTGGTTGTATGAACCGCGTAGTGATCCCTGTTGATCCTATGTATCCCCAAACCATAACAACATTAGCCTAATGTGTCCTGCGACCATTACGTTCTCATTGGCAACAGTTTCTATTTGCAGCATGAGAAACGCATACTCATCAGAAACTCTAGATATCTTGGACTAAGATTAAATAATCTGTTGATTAATTATATCTGATAAAGTATGATCGAGTACAAAACGCTTTTCCTTCTTAACTTTTTTTTTATCAAAATATTTCTTTAATTGATACTTAAATTTAAGACTGGAATTTTTTATTCGAGATCATCCTAAAAACATAAGGATACATGTAGGAAATTATTTATGTCTATAGGTATAGGTATAAAATGTCGTCAAGTCAAAGTTTATTAAAACTGAACCTTTTTACATTTTTTAAGAGGTATTTCACCGCACTTTGTAAGATATTGAATCCGTCTTCGTCTCCCTCCGACTTGATTCCGAATAAAGATGTCGGACCTTTTCTGAGATGAAAATTGTTTTTAAAAGTTTGTAAAAAAAATATCCAAAGAACACAGAAGACTTCTAAAATTATAACATGCGTAATTTTTTTTTAGTTTCTAGACTTCTTATCGTCAGCAATTGGTGTACTTGTATTATCCACTGGATACAATAAAATAATATATAATTTTATAGTCTTTTGTGGTAAGTACAAATTAAATGTGTGTTTATAATTTATTACCGTGATTCTCATTTGCAATGAGTTCTTTTAATAGTTTTAATTATTTAGATTAATTATTAGGATACATACATAAGCTATGTAAAGTTTTGAAACACTAAAGAGCCTTCGAAGGTTTCAAAAACTGTAAAAATAGATATTATAACCTCTGTGATCTAGCAATTCAGGTGTTGAACTTGACTGCATGAGGTCCCGGGTTCGAATCCCGGCTCGTTCAACAAAAATAAAATTTGGTTTTCCAAATGAAAATGTTGCTCGGGATCGGACATGTGCCCGGTTGGCGATAGGCTTGCCACCTATCACATTGTGGGTCAGCTAGTCGTGAGTGCCCTGGTTATGCCTCTGCCTACCTCTAGTGGGCGTGAAGATAGGTAGGTAACTTAGTTTACGATAACATAAGCGAGTCTGAAACTTTACGAAAATAAAATAATTTAAGTAACATGCTTAAACTATTTTATTTTTGTGTCTAATATATATTAAATAGCCTCTGTGGTCTAGTCGCCAGCTGTTGGACGAGTCAATTTTCTTTCTAATAAAAACTTTGTCCGAGGTTGAATACGAGCCCGGTTGCCATCTATAACATTGTGGGACGTAGTGTTTTCGGCTTGTCGTGGGTGCCCTGGTTGTGCCCCTGCCTACCCTTTTAGGGATATGGGCGTGAAGATACTTTAGAGTTATGCAATTCTGTGTCATATTTTTTTGCAGATTACATTTCTATGCACCGACAGACATCCAATCAAATCGGTGAATTGTAAAGGGCAAAGCTTATTGGATTGTTAAATTAAAGTTCTGAAAACCTACAGCGGATGAAGATTTTTTTATTAAAAGTCAATTTGCAGTATGACTGGACTGACTGGAGAGAAATTCTTAAGTGTTTAAATTGAGTTTAAATAGCTTAATATGCCCACACTAATATTTTAAACTAACTATTTTTCAGCGATTTCGTCAGCGTCGAATAGTTACGGTTTATATACAAACTTACATCCCGTATTATAGGCTGGTGGGGGTTCATTTAAAAAAAATAGCGTACGTTCGAACCCCGATCTTTAGCTACCTATATGCATGTATCAAATTTAACTAGATAGACCGACAGACAGTTATTCTTTTGCATTATAATATTAGTATAGATGCGAAAGAGTGATTGAACAAAATAATATTCACGAAATAGCTGGAGGGACTATAAATTATCTTTTATGTTTTTGCCAAAATTCATGACAGTTTAGCAGTTTTTGCGTGTAAGAGTAAGAAAGAAAGAAACAAACAAACAAACTTTTGTATTTATAATATAATTAGGATAATATATCAACACACACACACACACGCACGCACGCACGCAC
>NJDD01000731.1:278168-288173 GCA_002245505.1 Calephelis nemesis
CAGCTATAAGGGGGCGTCCATAAATTACGTGAGGTGTTTTTTTACATTTTCTGATACTCCCTCTTCCCCTGGTGAGATGTCGTGAGATTTTATTCAACCCCCTCCCCCATCCCGCAATCTCACGTGAGATTTTTCAAAATGTGGATTTCTTATTTAAACATATTGGATTGTTGCAGCAAAAATGAATTGAACTTTTTTCTTTTGAAGGAATTAATGAATGGTCTTCATCGTATTACGATTACGATTAAGATTAAATTTTAAGTATGCACCTTCAGTATGGATGAAATGGACCAAAATAGCATATTTTTTTGTGATTTAAGCAATTGCGTGATATTTGCAGAGAACCCCCCCTCTCCCCAACGTAAGATTTGGTGAGATTCGAATCGACCCCCTCCCCCCCTAAAACATCTCACGTAATTTGTGGACGCCCCCTAACTGTCATATTATGGCCCAGAGGGCAGGGTAGTCGGTAGAATAGGTCTTGTACAATAGGCCTAGTATACTGGCCACATGACAGCGACGCACTTGTATTATCTATGGTGTCTATAAGGGCATGGTTATCTCTTACCATCAGGAAAGCCGTGTGCTTGTTCGCTGACCTCTCACATAAAAAATGGGTTGCACTCCGGGAGTGCCGACAGAAGTAAAAACTTGAATAATAACATTGTGCATTTTTGATATTTTGGAATAGTAAAGGAATAATTTTGCACGAATTGCTTTAATTATCAGTATGAAAATACTATCATTTATGTCGCAGAATACAATATTCATTTATAGCGCTATCGTACACAAACATGACAACACGAACATTCGCGCAAGCGCCCCGCGCCGTCTTTCGAATTTTCGATCAAGTCACGTGTCCTGGACGCTTTTACCCATTCCAAAAAAGTGAGTAACCCCGCTAAAGAAGTTTTGACTTCAGAAATACCAATACTATTTGCAAATCAGGTAGGCAGACGGTCTATTCAAACCAGGTCACCAGTGCTTGGGGAAAATTCATGTTGAAAATAGCTCATGTTATTTCCACTTATCATACATGGCGATTTTTAAAACAAATATTTTATGATGCTGACGTCAAGATCGTAAAGATCCTAAGATAAATCAATATGCTGCCAGTTATCATGATCCCTATGTCAACGTGTTAAGGACTAAATTCACTGTAAACATAACCTCATAAATCAAGATATGGAAACTATAAAACAAGATGGACGATTTCCTAAAATCTTCTGAAACTTCATTTTACGCATAAGAGTAAGATCCTGTGACGTCCTATGACCAGACACTAATTATTTAATAAATACTAACCGTTTTATTATTAAACATAGCCTTAAGTACTCCAAGGTTTTAGTTGACATCATATTAATAAACATGGACCAGCCAAGGAGTAAAATTAAGTTGATATTATAGTCTGTGTCAAATTGTATTAAGGACTATAATACCAGGATGAACCTTGGCGTACTTTACGCCGTATTTATAAATAAGACGGAGTTTGTGTAACAGTGCAATTGTGAACTTAAACATTGGTGTAATTTAGTCTATGTTTAGTATTAAGATAGTTATCGTCATATTAATAAACGTAGACTTAAGTAAGCGTTCGTTGTAACGAAGACTATAAAACCAGGTTGAAACTTGGAGTACTTTAGTCGATGTTTATTAATAAGATGGTGAAAGTCTTAATTTACATCATCGTAACTTTGGCAGGTATTAGGAAGTTTAAGGGGTTGGAACTTTAAGTGTCTGGTTACTATAGAAATGTATTCTAATAGTTTCCCATTTAACTTGTTCACTGTTTGTAATACAATGTTTATTTACCAAAATTAAGTTACAAGTTAGAAAGGGTGTCGGGCAAGGAATTTCAAGATGGTGAGTGTCTGGAACGTGAATACTTAAATTGTAGTTGAATAATTCTAGTTGGTATTTCACTTTATACCTTCCAGGATCATGCAAACTTCGTAATTTCATCTGTCTTACTTGTATTGCAATAATGCGTTACGAGCTTTTAAAAAATCACCAAGGTCTGGCTGTTCCCAGATCTAGGGTAGCTTTTACTTATGTGTGTAATTAACAATTGAAGAAAGAATACATTTATTTTAGTTTCATTGAAAAAAGTGGCATACTCATAAAAAGTTAAATGAGTTTAATTGGTGTTTAGCAGAATTATGCTTCAAATATTGACATATAGGTGTGATGCATATAGATATCTGTATTTCTGTTTTTTTTTTATGTTATAGGATGGCAAACAAGCAGACGGATTTCCTGATGGTAAGAAATTCACGCCTCCTTCCGCCTCCCGACTCCTCACGGTGGTAATGGTGCGTTGCCAACCTGAGGCCGGGATGTTAGGCCCCGAGCAAAAGTAAGTTTACCGGCTACCTTACCCTCCGAACCGGAACACGTCATGATGTTATGGCGGTAGGAATAGGTAAGGCGGTGGTACCAATCCGGGTGAGTCGCTGCTAAACTCTACAACATTGTCAGATGTCACGGTGTGATGGTCTATTCTGCAAAGAAGCTCGGACCAACACAGTACCAATTAGTAATATATATGAAGGTATTAGTATCATTGACTAACACCAATAACATAGGCATAATATTTGCTTACTTTGGGAATTCATTTATTTGGGACACAACTTCTGTTATTTACCCAGAAATATTTATTTGTTGATAATTAGCTGTTTGCCCGCGACTTCGTCAAAATAGTTACGATTTTTGATATAAACTTTCAGCCTTTGTTATAGTCCTTTGATGGCTGACTTTTGAAAAAAAAACCAACCTGTGTTGGAACTCAGATCTTTAGCTATATGTTTATTAAATTTCATTGAAATCGGTTCAGTGGTTTAGGCTAGAAAGATCAACAGACTGACAAACTGATAGACAGACAGACGTTCGCATTTATAATATTGGTATGGATGTGTGGTAACATTTGTTAAAAATAAGAGATATCTCAGTATCTATTGAGCCATGGCATATCTCACCATTCCCCACTCTTCTTACTTTATGCCCTTGTGGTTATTTCCTATGCGGCTATTTCCATTAACGCTTCAGGGAGATAAGCGATATGGCAATCTGTTATGGGGCAATCCAGCGACGCGCCTGAAATAGCCAGTAATTAATAAATTGCGAAGGAAACTCAGAGGGTTCATTACCAATGGTCCAGATTTTAATGCCTTTTTAATTTGTATGATCATAACTCTAATCATAATCATAGTCGCCTCTGTGGTCTAGCGGTCCAGGTGTTGGACTTGACTGCATGAGGTATCGGGTTCAAATCCCGGGTCGGGCAACAAAAAAATTTGTTTTTTCCAATTTCTAACAAAAAAAACGTTACTCGGAATTGGATATGTGCCAAGTTGGCGATAGGCTTGCCACCTATCACATTGTGGGACTTAGTGTCTTCGGCTAGTCGTGGGTGCTGGATGGCCCTGGTTGTGCCTCTGTCTACCTCTTCGGCCATATGAGCGTGAAGATACTTACTTGTGACCATGGTAACTCTTGGTGAAATGAGTTTTTAATAATGAATGACTAATTGGCATCGATGACACTGCAATAAGTTCCATGTCAAAAAATTCATCGATTAATTATTTGGCAAATTGTTTTAAATCGTCAAACAATTATGAGAAATGGTTCAATTTGTCGCAGTACGTAAAAGTTGTGGTGTAGATGGGCAGGGCCGGATTTACAGGTCTGGAGGCCTCGGGGCAATAATAGAGTGGAGCCCTGTGGACCCAATTTTTTTTATTTAGCAAATTGGATTAAATCGTCAAACAATCATGAGAAATGGTTTAATTTTTTGCAGTACGTTAAAGTTGTGGTGTAGGGTAAGCAGGGCCGGATTTACTGATCTGGAGGCCTCATAAAAGTGTAGTCACGTAGCCTCAAATTATTTTCAAATAAAGTGAACTGTTTTTTTAGTAATATTTAAGAATAATATAATCATGTTTGTACACATCACTGTAGATGACTTGTAGGATAGTGAGAAAAATTTCAAAGGAAATGATGTTTACTAGTAGGAATTTTAAGGATTTTTTTACGAAGTCACTATTTTGGAGGCCCCTCGGCCTTGGCTTGGCCCAAGGCCTAGAGGCTTTCACCCCGGTTGCCTTTTTTATTACCTTTTTATGATAGTGGATGGCAAACAAGCACACGAATTTCTCAATGGTAAGAAATTCACGGCGCCTACACACCAAAGGTGGTAATGGTGCGTTGTTAACCTGAGGCCGAGATGTTAGGCCTCGAGCAAAAGTAAGTTTAGCGGCTACCTTATCCTCTGAACCGGAGCCGCTCCCAACCAGCAAAACCCGAGCGATGCAAATTTTGCATAAAGTTGAATGAAAGCCTTGATTTTTTCATAATTGCTAAAATAAAATTTAATTCATTTTACTAATTCGCCTTTAAGACTATGCTAAATAATTTCAACAACCTCATACCTTTTTAATTATTTAAATGATTTTGCATATATGGTTCTGGTAAAAATATTATCCGACTCAGAAAAGGAGGAGGTTAAGTATATGTTCGTCTTCTATATTTTTTAAATGTATTTTTAATCGATTGCCATTTTGCCATTTGATTGTCTTTTCTAAACAATTTTTTTGCAACTGAAAAAGCGTTCTTCCCAGGTGGTCTCATTGCTAAATTTGGATCTAATAATGGAATTCAAAAGAAATCAAGAAAGATATTTATTTTTGCCTTCCTAGATGACTTGATTGAATTGGAAGTCGTTTTTTGCAGTTTTACAGAGTTAAAAATATTGTCTAAGCCGCTATTCCCATTAAAGCCATAGCCCATAATATTTCAATTACTTTCAGGACAATCTAGCGACGCGCGAAATAGCTCTAGTTAATCGACTGCGGCGGAACGCATTCATAGCATTCAGTCAACGTTTCAGGTTTTTATGTCTTTTTACGGTCATTAGTCGTTCAACAAAGTGGGTTGTATATAATTGCTCACTGAAATAATCTATATATTAATACGTGAAGCAAAAACTTTGGACCCCTTTTTACGAAAATTGCGCTGACAGAGGAGTATGAAATTTGGTACACTTATAGTTTATCCGAGGAGAAGTGCAGAACGCTAATATTTTTGAATGATAATGTTTATAAAGTGCATTAATTCAAAAAATAAAACATTACACGTATGATATTACGGGGCACAACCAGGACAGCCACGACTAGCCGAAGACACTAAGTGCAACGCCTTGCAAGTCTTTCGCCAACGGGCACGTATCCAATCCCAAGCAACATTTTCTTTTATTAGAAAATTGGAAAATCTAAATTTTCTTTTTGTTGCCCGACCCGAGAGTCTAACCCGGGACCTCATGAAGTCAATGCCAACACCTGGACCGCTAGACCACAATAACTCCCGAAAAAACTTATTTATAGTTTAGCTAAAAGCCATCTCTATCACAATAGCTTTCAAACGAAAAATCCGATTCGAATTCGGTAGATTATGATGCTAACACACACAAACACGACAAATTTATAACACCCCTTTTTTCCGTCGGTTATTAAAATGTAAAATATACATGAATCTCACGGATTTTTTTATTACAAAACGTGATTTAACCGACTTTGAAAAAGAAAAAGGTTATTTTTTCGACTCCTGTATTTTTAATGTATGTTAATTTCTCCGTCATTTCTGAATTGGTTTTAATTTTATATGTTCGATATTCGAAGGTTATAGTATGTTTTACATCCCATTTTAAATGCATGTTAATAAATTGCTATGTCATTTCCGAGATTTCGAGATGGCCCCATTGCCATCATATCTGGATCTGATAATGTAGTCCTGAGGGAAATTGAGGAAAATACGTTTTTTGTGTACCCAGACGAATCGAAGTCGGTCTTTTGCAGTTACTGCACTTCAATTATTTGTGACCTAGAAACTGATCTTTATCCTACCCTATGTCCCTTTGTATGCTTAAATCTTTTAAACTATGCAACGGATATTGATGCGCTTTTTTGTCATAGATGAAGTGATTGAAAAGGAAGGTTTATATGTATATTTCATAAGACACTCTATATGCTTAAATCTTAAAATCTACGCTATACATATTGATGCGTGTTTTTTAATAGATGTAGTGGTTGAAGATAAAGGTTTATATGTATATTTCATAACCATGCGAAGCCGGGGCGGGCCGCTAGTAGATAATATGCACTTCAATTATTTGTGACCTAGAAACTAATATTTATTTTTATCAAATGATATTTTCGAAAAACGCAATGCTTTACATCCTACAATTTGAAAGGCTTATTGCTTGATCTAAGAAAGACAGACATTTAAAATTTTCACATTTCACATTTATTGTATGTAGCTATTTCCATTACAACGCCTGTCGATAAGCGATATTGCAATTATTTATGGGACAGTATCGATACATCCGGGGGATAATCCACTCCGATGGAACGACATTGTTTTCATTGCAAAAGCTTTTACACCTTTTTAACCCCCGACGGTAAACGAGGAGTGTTATACGTTTGACCTGTCTGTGTGTAGCTGCTTGCGTGTGAGTGTGTGTGTGTGAGTGTGTGAATGTGTGTGTTTGACTGTGGCATTGTAGTTTTTCAGTGGATGGACAGATTCTGTGTGCGACAGCGCTTTGCGTAATTCGAAACAGGATAGAAATAGCACTGTGCGCACGAACCGTCTAACGAAACAGGAATAGGTCAGCTTCGGCGGAGAGCAAGTGGACTGTATATTCTGACAAGAACACCAGCTACCCGAATAACGACACACTGAAGTAGCTTTTCTTAAATTCTTTATTCAGGAAACCACTATACTACTGGGCAGGCTACCACCAGGAGAGTTTTCTTGAGCGACTACTTCACCTCTCTTCTTTTGAGGCTGTTGCGCGGTTAAAATTTCGCACTGCACTGCCCGCTAGCGGAAACTCGCGTAGGTTGTCACATTTGTTCCTGGAGGGGAGCAGTGATGATGGTGTCGGGGCGTTGGCCCCCTGACCATGGTGTCAAAACGCTGACCGTAAAAACGGCTATGTCATTTGGTTTGAGCACGGGTACTCTACCCGTTTTGCTATGGTTTTTCTGGATTCCCTCACTCCAGTCTTCACGTCATCACGTGCGATCAAGCTCTACCGGGTGAGATCCCTAGGGGAGGCCCAGCAGAAGCGATCAGCGACCGTGTAGACGACTTAGTGGGGTGAGGAGGGAGGGGGGTTGATTAAGTCCCTGGGGTACAGTTTTCGGTCAGGAGGTCGCGCGTGGTTTGGGGCGATGCTTTTGATGTGCGGATGGGTTGCAATATCCGCACGGGAAAATAAGGTGGTGGTGGTCTTCTTAATGAATTCTCCGACGCTTTCAAGTTGAAGGTCGCGTTGTATTACGTCATATCTGACGAAGCGTGGGGCGTCTAGGATGCGACGAAGCGCAACGTTTTGAAGTTGCTCCAAGTTACGACGAAGGTCGGGAGCTGCGAGGTGGTACAGGATGAAGCGGCGTAGGTCAATCTTGTCCGAACGTAGGTTTTGTAGAATCCTAGTTTGATCTTGAGGGGAAGCCTGGAGGTCAGAAGAGGACGCAGTACTGCCAAAGCCACTCTTGCCTTCCTTAAAGATGACTTTATGTGGGTCCGTATGGTAAGTCTGGCGTCGATGGTGACTCCTAGGTAAGTGGAGGTTCCCTTCCATGGTATGTCTATACCGTCCAACTTCAGGAGGGGTGTTGTTTTGCCTCTTCGAGCCAGACCCTTGGTTAGCAGCGCCTGAGTCTTCCGAGCGTTGGCTGAGAGGCGCCATTTGCGTAGCCAGTCTGTTAGGAGGTCGATGGATCTCTGGAGCTTGAAGGCGGCGTGTGCTGGAGACATCGATGTTGTGAAGTATGCTGCATCGTCAGCATATAGTGCGAGGGAGCAGCCTTCACCTACAGGTGTATCGTCCGCGAAGATGGAGTATAAGGTGGGCGAAAGGCAACTGCCCTGGGGAACACCGGCAGTGATGGGTCTCTCTCGGGATAGTGATCCCTCAACAACCACCTTGAATTTGCGGTTGCTGAGGAATGATACAATAATGCGAATGATTTGGGGAGGAATCTCTTTTTGTATCATTTTGAAAAGCAGGCCGGAATGCCAGACTCGGTCGAAGGCTTTGCCCGCTAGCGGGGAGCTCGCGCCGTATATATGCGTTTTTCGGCGCGAGCTCCCGTGACGTATATAACGTACAACATGCTCTCGTGGTGGTATTACAGTGTTGCCACTCTATTATTTATGAATCTTACAATGTTGTTATAGTAAAATATTATGCATAGTTTTTCAGAATTTATCTGTTAAAATATCTTATTATATAATTAAACTCACATTTAACTTGTTTTCATTCATAACTGTTTTTATGGATATAAAATTATAAGCTTTATGTCCCATCTCTTACCAGGCATGTTTAGAGATCTCAATGTAACTCTTTTAACTAGTGACTGGTCAAGGACTTGCCTTTGACCACACTACATGCATATGCTACTTTACAGGGAACCTAGTTTGATACCGACTCAACTATTCCTAAATCAGATTAATAACAACGGCGTAGTAGGAAGAGGCATTCAAAGAAGATTACTCTTAGTATTATGTACGTACATTATTATAGTACAGAATTACTAGTAGTATAGTAGGTAGGCGTTTAGAAACACAAATAAAATAAAGTCATCTTTGTCATCTAGCCGTTCAGTGTCTGACTCGACTTTATGAGTCTATTGTGTGTGTCACTACTTCTGGGCTGGACAACAAAAAGAAAATGACGTGAATTTTTAATCTCTTCTTTAATATATGAAAATGAATTCCCATTTCGCGTGGTCATCGCAAAAAAAATTCCAAAATTGAGCCATCTGTTTAGGTGTACTAAACGGATGGAGCAATTTTGCTAATTTTTTTTTGTTGTGTTAGCTGTTAATGACAGAAGGAGCATATGAAAAGGAAAACGGGGAAAAATGAAGGAAAACTCGAAAAACTACAGTCCAATTTTGTCCACACAAACTGTTATGAGCTGTTAATGTCAAACAATGTCCGGGTCGTTTAATTTGTAATAAAAACATTATACGAGGTTAAGTATATGCCCGGTTGGCTTGCAACCTATCACATTGTGGAATTTAGTGTATTTATTTTGATGTGACTGGTTGTACCTCTACCTACCTTTTTGGATTCCAGGCGTGAATATTTTGAAAGATCTGATTTTAAAATTAGGCAAAGGCCAAAGAGGTAGGCAGACTACCTCTATGCGCTCCAGGCGTGTAGATTTTAGAAGATCCGACGTTTTTTTAATCTGGCAAAGCCAAAAGAGGTAGGTGGACTTCATCTTTGGGCTCCAGGTGTGTAGATATTAAAAGACACGACTTTATAAATTAGGCAAAGCCCAAAGAGGTAGGCAGACTGCCTCTTTGGACTCCAGGCGTGTAGATTTTAAACGATCCGACTTTTAAAATTAAATTTAAAAATCGACTTTGCAAATTGGTATCAATCAACCACCTACCACATTAACTGCTGGTTTTATGTTCCTCGGCCACTTCTTCGTGAGATAGTTGTTGGGCGCCGATAAAGCAATAAAAAACACTTTAAGGGCACACAGTGTATTTCCGTTCATTTGATAGTTAAGGTGTGAGAGGGTAGCGTTTTACGATAGAACATCTGGGAGTTATAGATCTAGGGCAAATTTTTGTGCCGAAAGAAATAAGCGATCTGGAAATTACGCTACCCCATAAATAAAAAAGTTGCTTGCCTGATTTGAAAGCGCAGGGTTTTGGAAGTATAGAGAGCGGATTGAGGTTAAAATTTGATATAGTCAAATGTCACTAACACTGTTACATCTGACAAGGTACCACCGCCTTCCTGGTGAATGCCGGCAGAGGGCCGGCAGGTGCTGGTGGGTTTACGGAAGATTGCGAAAGCGCACCCGCCTTCTCACCACCACAGGCACAGTGGATGCAGACTCCGCAGGGGTTTTTTAGTGGGTAGGACTGCCCCAGTAGGAGGGTGCCGCCAACGCTTCTCGACGGCGGCGCCGGGGCAGGA
>NJDD01000731.1:298503-315162 GCA_002245505.1 Calephelis nemesis
AATTTCTTACCATCAGGAAATCCGTCTGCTTGTTTGCCTTAATATAACATTAAAAAAAAACAATTAAAGTCACAGTTTTGAGTGTTATATTAGTTGTATTTGTATTTGAGTTGGCGTGTTTGTATTAAATGTGCAATTGTTATTTTCAATGGGTAACATTTTATTTTAGTATGTTAGTACATTTTTGTTTTTCTTTTAGCAGGGATGGATGGATTGGATGGATGGGTTTTCAAAACATTTTTTACCATTAGATTGCTACATTATCTCTGAGTTATATATAGTAGTAGTATCTTCGTGCACATATCCCCGAAGGTGTAGGCAGAGGCATAACCACTGCACCCACGACTAACCGAAGACACTAAGTCTTACAATGTGATAGGTGGTAGAACTATCGCCAACCGGGCACATATCCAATTCCGAGCAACCTTACTTTTATTAGAAAATTGAAAACATATGTTTTCTTAATTTTTGTTGCCGACCTGGGAAACGCACCCGGGACCTCCAGAAGTCAATTCCAACGCTGGAACTCTAGACTAAACTAGCGATCACATAACATATAGTATATACTATATTAATTTCTAAAAAAAAGCCTACCTGTCCAAAGTCGAGACGGACTTCTAGTCCCTATTAGTAGTAAAGTGTTAAAAGTATTATGTCACGGCGCTAGTAACATTGCTATTGTATACGTATACACTTTCAACTTCACCTATACTTTTCCACTATACAATTTATTCGACACTTAAGCCAACCGGTTTCACTTTTTACAACATCACCAGTGCTATGAAAAAGCTTAAAGTAGACCTGGTTGGCTTAATTTTTAGATAAAGTGTTTTGTGGAAAAGCTCCAGTCTTATTTGAAAATGGAAATAAACCAAGTGACGACAGTAAAAAGACGAAGTTGCTATCGACTTAAATTGACGTAGCTTTTAAAACAGTGATGGTTTCAGGTTTGATGAGAATTTAATTGTGGTGATTATCGGGTTCCGCCTGGTGATAATAGTTGTCGTCACGGACATGAGGACGGTGGTATGAAATGTTTCAGGTTACATCTTCTTGATATACATATATAAATGTCTATGAGTGTATATGATAATGGAAGGCAAGCAAATAGACGGATCTCCTGGTGGTAAGAAATTCACGCCACCTGAAGACACCAAAGGTGATAATGGTATGGCGGCAGGAATAAGTAAAGTGGTGGTATTTATAATCCGGACGAGTCGCTGCGAAAATCTACCACCTAGTAGGATTTCACGGTGTTAATGACGGAAAGCCTATGCTCGCCTTTTACGAGCTGCCTGGCAGAAAGGCCAAATTGTCTATTCAAAAAAAGGAGCCCGGACCAACACCATCCATCTACTTTTCTGCCAGGTATCTCGTAAGACGCGAGCGCAAAATATAGGTGCAATAACATGATCCCTTGTGGTACAGGAGAAGGATGTCTTATGAAAAAGCATTTTTTTCCAATTTGACTGTTTAAATAGTTGGTAATACTATAGTAGCATAACTACATGAACTAAACTGCATGCAGTATTTATTTAACCGCACAAAACCGAGTTAACGTCATCGTTAATAAATCGAATTTCGTCTGTCTGAACCAGAAACTATAGAGCGAGATCCAAGGATTACACATAAGGCCAGACCTTAGTCTTTTAAGGAAGATTTATACATTAATAAACATGGAGTAAAGTACTGCAACCCTTTTAAAAACTGTAAGATGTAATAGTCTTTATTACACTGTCATACAAATTTTAATAATAAAAACTAGAAAATATGTATTTTCGATTATCTAACAAAAATAACGTTGCCCGGGATTGGATATGTTTCCAGTTAGCGATAGGCTTGCCACTTATCTCATTGTGGGTGCTCTGGTTGTGCCTCTGCCGACATATTTGGGGATATGGGCTCTAAGATACCAACTTAATTTTACTCCCACTTTAATCCACGTTTATTAATAAGACAGTAGGAATGTACGCTTTGTTTAAAATTTGGATTGCTGCTGTTACTGTAAATTTGGATTATCTTAATTTGGCCAGATTTTGGATAGCAAAGGCGTAACAGGACTTATTGGTTGTTGCTAAAGAAACGTAACGTAATATTTTTATAATTAACATACAAAAAATTTTGGTTTAATGTTATGTGCTACAAAAGAGACTAGTCACTGTGGATGACTACTATTTATGAAAGTTTTAATATGTCTAGGCACGGGTTTTCACAAGTTGTTGGTAAGAGATGACGTCATTTATAATTGTATTTTTCCAAAGAAAATTATTATTTGTCATTTGATAAACATTATTTGGTACATAGGTATATTCATATGTATACGCCTTTATCTGAGCAAGTCGTCGTGATCTAAAACTTCATAGTGGCTCCAATGCACCTAAGCTTTGTTTAGGCAGAACAACGTTGTTTTATTAATACTGAAGTTTTCTGATTTTGATGAAATTGTCATAATATTTAAAGTTTACTCATTTTTAATAAAATTGTCATTATATTAAAACTGGAATTTTCTCAGTTTAAATAAAATGTCTGGCTGTTCATGGATTTCGGGCTTAGAAATACTGTTTTATACATATTATATCATAATGACCATACGCTTTGTGGTTTCAAATTTCTGTACTATAATTACTGCATTTTAGGAATTTGGAAGGTATTTACTGCATATAATTACTGCATTTTAGAAATTTTACCGATCACGAATAAGGAAATGTATTTTGCGCGTATATTTGTGAATAAATAGGTATGTCTACAGAATATATGTTATTTTGATGGATATGCCCAGCGGTTATGTCCGCGATCGTTTTTAAGCTCTGCCGTGGAACTCCGTTTCGATATCTAGATAAGAAGTAGCCTGCGTCACTTCAGTTTCATGATTATCTCCACACAAAAACATTATACCATAATGTCGCTCCGTTGCGAAGTATCCAGAATCAGAAAAAAAATATTCACGTGAACCATACAAGTGGTACTTGTGCGGACATTTTTATAAACTAGCACCGTATCGGAATCGCGGTCTCACAATGAGAAGATCCGGCGAAAGAAACTCAGCGGGCTTGTCATTTTTCAATATTAATAGTTACATATAAACTAGATAAAAAGTACACATTACAATTTAATTTTAACTTCTAAAAGGTAACAAAGCACAAAAAATCACATTACAAATTGCAATGGGAGATTGAAACCTCTATTCCCAAGCATGCACTTTTTTTAAGGTATATCTCTAATACCAATGGGCAGCTTATTGTAGAAATGTATACATTGACCCAAAAAGGATTTACTACTTTTATGTAGACGAGTTTTGTATTCGGCTATAGTGAAAAAAAGACGAACAAACAAACGCATTATCGTATTAATTAAAAGTGCCTTAAAATTGCATTGGATATTGAATGAGTTGAGGATTTCATGATGTTGAAAGATACAGGTGTGTATGTTGCAGCCTCTAAGATGCTATTCTCTGTATTTTTCACTAACGTCGTGACCGTAAATAGTAATAGGTGCTCAAGTTTGCCAAAACTCGTCGTAAAATGTCAGTGATTGTTACTGTAGTGTTGCGGTTGTGGAAAGTGAAATTACCGGCAAACACCACGGCCATAGGTTATCAAAGACCATATAAATATTGTCAATGACAACAGATTGCAACGAAATATATTTTCGAAACATATCTTAAATATATCTAGTATCTTCACGCTCATATTCCCAAAAGGTAGCTGGTAGCTAGAGGCACAACCAAGGCTCCCACGACTAGCCAAAAACACATATAATACATACACATATGAGGCCCATAATGTAATAGGTGGCCAGCCTATCGCCAACCAGGCACATAACCAATCTCGGGCAACGTTATTTTTATAAGAAAATTGAAAATACACTTTCTCAATTTTTATTTGGATGTCCGACCTGGGGATCGCACGTCCTCAAGAAGTCAAGTCCGATGCCGGACCGCTAGACCACAGAGGCGATATCTATCGATATTCAATCCCAGCCACAAAAGCCTTTTAGGTTTTATCTCTCCAATTCCATTCGAAATAGTTCATTCGTCCACAAACGTTCGAATAGCTTCAATGTATCCGGGTTTAAAGCCACAAACAAGAGGTTTATTTAGTTAAGAACAGTTTAGATTTGGAACGTGCCGTTGTACTAACCATTCTAATACGTTAAACATGCGTATTTGAAAAACCCGACTGCGAAAAATGTAATTATGGTGTTGCGGTAGATATCATTAACTGTAGTCTAGTTAGACTTGGTGTTGACTTGATTCCATGAGGCCCCTGGTTCGATCGCCGGGTTGGAGAACAAAAATACATTTTGGTTTTTCGATTTTCTAATAAAAAATAACGTTGCCTGGGATTGGATGTGTGTCCGATTGGCGATAGGCTTGCCACATATCACATTGTGGGACTTAGTGTCTTCGGCTAGTCGTGGGTGCTTTGGTTGTGTCACTGCTAATCTCGTCGGGGATATGGAAGTGAAGTTACTTATATGCTTACTTAAATAAGGAACCAGTTTAAGAAGGAATCACATAATATAACAAAGCAATGGTTGAATTGCTTTTAGTAAAAATTGATGAAGATTAGCTTTGAAACAATAGAAGTTGGTACGGGCTCTTTTGCAGAATAGACCATTTCGCCTTTCTCAGCGAGCATAGGCTTACCGTCACTAACACTGTGACATCCTACAAGGTGGTGGAGTTTCACAGCGACTCGCTCGGATTGGTGCCACCACCCTACCTATTCATGCTGCTCTAACATCAGTGCTTGCCGTTGACGTGTTCCAGTTCGGAGGGTAAGGTAGCCGGTAAACTTACTTTTACTCGAGGCCTAACATCCCTACCTTAGGTTGGCAACGCACCATTAGGTATCAACCTAATGGGCGTAAATTTGTTACTATGAATCAATCTGCTTGTTTGCCTTCCAATATCATAAATAAAAGACGAAATAGGATTCTTTTTTATCCCGTTTGACTGCAAGGAAATTAGGAAAACATTTTATTTGTCCCATACTAATGGTTGGAACTAAGTTTGCTTGTATAACAGCTAGTACTTATATATTAAACCTTGCTTACATAAATATTAGACGAGTTATTTATTATTATTTTTTAATGATATTGGAAGGCCAGCAAGCAGACGGACTTACAATACAAATACAATAACTCTTTATTGTGCACCAAATACAAATAAATCACAAATACATTAAAATAACTTACACTAAGAAGATACACAAAGGCGGCCTTATCGCCAAGGCAGCGATCTCTTCCAGACAAGAAAATCTTCCTCATGGTAAGAAATTCACGCCTCCTGGATACACCAAAGGTAGTAATGGTGCGTTGCCAACCTGAGGCCTGGATGTTAGGCTTCGAGCAAAAGTAATTTTACCGGCTATCTTACCCTCCAAACCGGAACACGTCAACGGCAAGCATTGGACGTTATGGTGGCAGGAATAGGTAAGGCAGTGGTACCAATCCGGGCGAGTCGCCGCGAAACTCGACCACCTAGTAGGATGTCACGGTGTTAGTGACGGTAAGCCTATGCTCGCCTTTTACGAGCTGCCTGGCAGGAAGGCAGATGGTCTTTTCTGCAAAGAAGCCCGGACCAACACGGGAATATTTTCCAGTATTATAACAAAAACTACCGGCCGTTGCATTGAGGATAGATCCAGGCTCGGCCCGGGAACACGAGCGCTGTAATCTAGGTTACAGATTATCTAGGACGGCTGGGTGGAAAGGATTGCACAGAGTAACATTCAAATAGAACCAACTTATTGTTTACTGTAGAGTTACTTTGTAATTGTGTTTTGTGAGTATTGTAATTTTATGAAATGGCATTGATGTGAAACAAACAGATGGATTTCTTGGTGCTGAAACGTATATTATTGTTATTATTAAAGAACGAAAAAAAAATTTTTTTCGCTTAGATACACTTTACAAAAGGTATTTTTAACGCGTCTATGTACCTACTACTAATGCCCGGTTCCTATACTCAAAAAACGAGTCATTTTGGTTATGGATGGTAGTATTTTGTACGCTTAGTAAATTTACTAACAACGGTTGCTCGTTTCCGACTATTGACTAAACATTTTTTGAAAATATTGGTAACGCTCCGTTACTTTTGAACAAACTACGAATGGTTTAGCTGACGGATTACGATTCGTTGATTATAGGAACCGGGCATTAATTTGCCAACGGATCGGTGAAACGGCTGGGCCGAGGTTGAAGGGACTTTTACTGTATTACTTACTTTTTTCTACATGAATATGATCCAATCATATGCATGAAGAATAAAGTATACGGACCATACACCAAATCTTTTTATAATTTTTCTTTGTTCTGGATAAGCTCTGAAACGGCTGGACCGATGTTGACAGGACTTTCATTGGAAGGTAGCTGATTTAATGAGAAGTTCTTTTGTTTTGAACTTTATTTTAGTTTATTTTTTGGATTTTCTTTTACGCAAAGGAAGCCACGGCGCAGCAAGTTTGACTAGAAAATTACTTGGCATACCTTATGTAAAAAAGGGAATCATAGGTTTTCGAAAAATTAAGAAGACAGTGGTGCTATGAAATAACCATTTTAATTCCGAATTATTGCAATTTGGAATGTTATCTCTACTATATAATGTACACTTATATATAAAATATATTAAAAATGAATCCCTATTTCCTTGATCATCGCAACACGAATGACCGGATAGATAGAATTTGTTAGTTCTTATTTTGTTGTCTTAGTTATTTTCAGGAGAAGGTTCTTATGCAGAGAAAAACCGGGAAAATTCGGAAAGTGGGAAAAACCATACCTACTTTAAATTTGTCCGTGCAAGCAGTTAGTTTCAACCAATTACTTGTTGGTCGAGTGGCTAGCGTTCCCGCCTAGAACTACATCGACTACCGCGAGGCTCGATTCGATTCCCGACGGGAACAGGCATTTATGTGATGAACATTTAGATGTCTCCATTTCCTGGTCTGAGTGTTTATTAAATTTATTTCTATGCATTTGTATCGTTGATTAACACCCATAACACAAGCATATAATATGCTTACTTTAGGGTTAGATGGATTTTTTGTAACGAAGTTCGCCGGGTCGGCTATATTCTGATATTTTTTACAGAAGCCTGTATTGTAAATTTTTGTGTTGCACATTTTACGTATCATTATTCAAAGATACAACGTAAGACTATGTATTTTGTAGTATTAAATAAGATTGTTAAAAAAATACTACTACTACTACTAGTATACTGATGTCAACGCGCACAAGTACCATTTGTAGGGTCTATGACCTACGTAAATAAAGTAATCTGTATTTAATGTGTACAAAACAATAAAATTAACGTGAGAAAGTTACGTTATATACTAATATTATAATTATTAATGCAAATGTAAGTTTGTTTGTTACAGTTTCACTTGACAACTACTTGACCGATTACCAAGAAACTTTATATACATATTCTTGAAGGTAATATTCGTAAAGTAACATATTAACTAATTGCGAGCATACCTGCGGGTAAAAGCTAGCTTTTGTAAATATGACGTCGCTACATTATTGTATTGTATTTTTTTTTTCACAAAATAATCCAACTTAATCATAAAAAAGGGCGTTCAAAGGAATTTTAAGATCTTAGATTAGATTTAATGTTAATACGGGAGAGACAATTTAAATATACATAATACCTTTGTGAAGGCTTTCAGCTGCGATAACGATAGCTGTGATGTAGGCTACTGCTTATCTAAGTGCTTTGATAATACATATAAGGTAAATAAGGTAATGAATACTATACACAGAAATACTTTATGATTCGTATAATAATTGAAAAATAAATGTATTTGCACACCCGTTACCAAGAAGGCAAGGAAGGCAGAGATGGCGTCCCGTGTTGGTCCGGGCTCCTTTGCAGAATAAACCATCTGCCTTTCTTGCCAGACAGCTCGTAAAAGGCGAGAATAGGCTTGACATCACTAACACCGTGACATCCGACTAGGTGGTAGAGTTTCGCAACGACTCGCCCGGATAGGTACCACCGCCTTACCTATTCCTGCCGCCATAACGTCATGACGTGTTCCGGTTTGGAGGGTAAGGTAGATAAAACTTACTTTTGCTCGAGGTCTAACATCCCGACCTCAGGTTGGCAACGCATCATTACCATTTTGGTGTCTCTAGGCGGCGTGAATTTCTTACCATCAGGAAATCCGTCTGCTTGTTTGCTTTCCTATAACATAAAAAAATGGATATGACGACTTCTTGTGAAAAGGCTTAAAGGTCATG
This sequence comes from Calephelis nemesis, assembly GCA_002245505.1. NCBI lineage: Eukaryota > Metazoa > Arthropoda > Insecta > Lepidoptera > Riodinidae > Calephelis > Calephelis nemesis. The sequence goes on from NJDD01000731.1 coordinate 306,751, forward strand.
TCATGTACATGATATACTATCCCGGCACCGTAACTGCAGCGCTCTAAAACCAGTTGCTATTCAAATTTCAGCATTTAATCTTGTGTCGCAAAATATATCCCATACTGTCAATTTGAAAAACCAACAGCGGACAGCCGCTTAAGCTACGGTATAAGTCATCTCGCAGCCCGCATGCTGCAAGCGAGCGTTTTTACAGCTTACTTACAGCGCGCCTAATCCGAATCGCCAGCGAAACAACATCGATGTTCCGTCGTCGATTTGTGGTATGCTTGTTTAATAACAATGCCATATAAAAAATGTGTTCATGGTGATAGCAAGCGTGCATCTCGCTGACAACGCCAAGATAGCACGCTGGCGACTAGCCGGCCCCCAAAATTCGAGGCGATGCCGTTTTGATTTTGTGCTATTACGGTGCCGGGATAGTGTGCCATCACCTTTATAACTGCAAAACGCGTGTTAAGGCGCAAGTAACAGTTAGAACAAAAAAAAAACTACTTAAGCGATTTATTTTTTATCATCTCATTAAAATCGTCACAAAACTACACTCCAAATCGTAAATCAATATTAAATGACATAACAATTTAAAATTAATAAACGCACTGTCAACAAATTAAAATTAAAGGTAATACAATCATAATATATATAGTCATATTTCTAGTTAAACTGATTTAAAATATTTGAACAAATTTTTTTACTGCCAACATTCGTTACATTTTCATTTTTTTTAAAAACAAAAAGTTGGACATAAATATTTGATGACATAAGTTAGCGTTTATTGTTGCTTTACGCAAATTAGCTGTTTTAATTGTTTAATCAATGTAAATAAATTTAGAAACAAATAACTGGATAGTGTACATTTTACAAAATTGCATTATAGTCAGGATATTCGATAAAACCTATTTTTAACCATCAAACATGCTTTGATCGTTCTGAGAAAAATATATAATATAGTTCAATAAACGTTTCAGATTAATTGACTACTGGAAAGACGGCACTTGTAACTTTACTAAATTAAAAAAAATACGAAAGCAATGATTTTTAATACCTTTTTAATTTTTATTTGAAATTTATCAAACTCGAAGTTCCAAAAAGATAATATATATAAAAAATTACGTGTCACGTTGTTTGTCCTCGATGGACTCCTTAACTGCTTAACCTATTTCAATCAAATTTACACACCGTGTGCAGTTTATATAACAAATTAGACAGTCAAATTTTAAAGAAAGGTCAATCGCTTTTTAATATTTTTTTTATTATTTCCTTAATTTTTAATCTGCGCGCAAATAATGCCAATCGAATATCCTAGCTTTACTAAAAAAAACAATACCTTTCGAAAAAGGAACCATCGTTATTGGGTTAACAATCAATCCGTTATTGGGCGGGTTAATCGCGTAACAAATGCACAAAAAAGCGAATGGATAATTTCCTCCTTTTCGAAGTCGGTTCAAATAGCAATATGTAATTACAATACATCTACGACATTGTTATTCATGTGCGCGTGCGCATTGCAAACAAAATAACTACATAGGTATGTTAATAACAGCTCCTGCATTATAACTGTTCTTAATATAGCACGAGCTCTCTGTATGTGTTGCAAAAATATGCCACTTTTGCATAAATTATTATAGTAGTACTATTTAAATTATGCTCTTCGGTTATATTCGTCAAGCTTCAGAAAAGGCGAATGTATTTTAAAGATACATATATAGAGTTATCACGTAATCAATCATTTCACTTAGATTTAGATTAGTTCAGCCAATTTAAAAGTATAAAGTACAAAAAGAGTGAAAAGTGTAAAGCCTAAGCGCATAATTTGAATAGTAGTACTATACTCTATTGTAAATTTTGTTCTAAACAATGCGATTGTCTTTGTTGAATTTCTTTACAACTACAAAAGCCCAAAATTACGTATCAACGCCACTTTAAAGTAGGATATAATTTAAATAGTTATTTATTTATGTAATTATTATTATTTATATAAATTTCATTTTATTTTTAAGTTTATTTTATACATTTCCGGTACATACATGTGGACGGGATTCCACATATCTGTACTTTATATCACAAATTAAAAAAATAAAGTGTAGGTAAGTAAATTACAGTTACAATTACCTACTACAAATTACACCGATAAAGATTTATTTTTTTAATGATATGAAACTAGTTTTGTATAAATGCGGAATGGAAAATGCTGATAGATGACGTCACGTCCGCATTTAAAATACAAATACATGTTAGGTTAGGAACAAAAGAAACATACACTATTATCATTATTATATTAATCATCATTTTGTTTGCTTACATATTATTACGTTTTCAATTCCAGTTTTAAGATTGTTCTCACATTTTATCAATGTACATTACAAACATAATATGTACGTCTAAAATTAATTATATATCAAGAGTGTTTTTACACTACGTCATTTAAGGGGTGAGTTCGTAGCCGACTAAACGCAGCAGCAGTAGGCGACGCGTCGCCGCATTACCAATGGTTTCTATGTAATACTATAAAAAACCGCAACTAGCGACACTAGTTTGACCACTAATCAGTAGTGGCACTGACATTGCTGCGAAAACTCGTCCAGCTTACTCAAATATTTTTTTCTGATTCCAAAGAAGATAAACTGATCAATTTCATGGTCCAATATGCCGCACTGCAAGGTGCATCTCACAAAAAATATAAAATATCCGAAAACAGCAATGTAGTCTGCTACCGACAACGTCTGCGGCTGGGTTCGAAATCATTACTACATAAGGCGACGACGCATCGCTGCGACATAACGCAGCGACAAGTCGCCAGCTGCTGCTGCGTGCCATGAGGTAGGAACTTTACCTTTAGTCATATGAGACTGCAAATATAGTTATTAAATCAAAGTAGCTACCGAACACGCTATAATCCATACAACCCCTCTAAATGGCTCATAATAGCTTTAATACTACAAAAGTTTACAAATATTAGCTTCGGACGGAAGTCGAATTAATTATTATAATGTGTACTTTTTTTACAATAATATTAAAAAATATATCATATATGTTGTTAAGTAAAGTATATCTTACCAACGAAGTAACCAAAGCAGAGGTAGACTTTCATTCATAGCCTTATTAACCAACAAACCGTGCTAGTGCCGAAATTCGTAATATTTCGCAACGTAGTGCACATAGTGTAAAACCAATATTTAATAATACTCAGAAATAATATTATCTAGTGACAAATATTTCTGATTAGTTATTAGTTGTAGGCCAAAAATTTCATAAAATCTGTCCTCCTAATTACAAGTATAACTATAGTTTAGGAGTTCTTATTAAATATGACATATTTTGATCGATATCGATTCGATTGATTATATTGGTTGATGGTATAAGACCTTTCACAAATGACATAACACAATTGTTCTGATTATAACAAAATTTTTACCAGTTGGAAAGTTTACACTGAAGTATTTTTTTAGATCACTGCGATTTCGTCATCGTCGAATATTTGCGATTTTCACACGAACTTTCAACCCTGAATGAAGTCGTTTGCGGGTTGATTTTAAAAAAAGCTCGTGTTTGAACTCTGACCTTAAGCTATATGCGTAAATTTTATTAAAGTCGGTTTAGCGGTTTAGTCGTAAAAGGCAGACAGAACAAGAAAGTGTAAAACAGACTTTCGCATAGTATGGAAGTATGTATGTTTAGCTGCCCGCATCTTATTGACTTACACCTTTACTTTGTTTGACAAATCGTACGTTCTGGTTTTCAATCATGTTAAACGAAGCATAAATAAAACATTGATTAAACTGCTGGACCGATCTTTATGAAATTTGATATACATATCTACAGTTCAAACATAGTCTATTTTGTTAAAAACCTACCCCCAAAGTACTATGAGAGTTTGTATAAAAAATATGTTGAAATTATGGCACTCCAAAGTAACTTTTCGACGCTGACGAAGGTAAATAGCTGACATAAAAAGTCTTATCTTTATATGCATTAACAATTAGAGTGTGAATTTAAATCTGCCTCTGGCTTCCCTAATCTTATCTTTATCGGTCCTGACTGGCATAAAAAAGATAAGTTAATATAGTCAAAACATTTAAACAAAATATCAATTCGTTTATCCGGTCCATGAAACTCTAAATGATATTGTCACTGGCGTTGATTCTGCTGTGCACAAACTAAACTTCTTTTAAATGCATGCTATCTTTTTCAAGTGAAACAAAAAAGGATTTTGTAGTTTTATGAAACCACAGTAAAAGTGAAACTTGATCTATAACTATAAACTATAGACGCGCCATATTGGCTTTGCCTGCTCTGACGTCACCGTCACGCGACATGCGACACACAGACCAAACAATTGAGACGATGTAATAAAAATTTCATTTTAAAAGAAAAAAGATGGAACACTAGTTATATTAGATTTGTCCGAACATATCAAATTGTGACGTTTTTGATCGTCGTTTCAAAAAAATAAATTAAAGGTTTGTAGAAATATCGTGTACAGACTAATCTGACAGCACTAAAAGTGTTTTTTCTCTTTCTATAACTTTCTTTGGAAGGAGATAGCGATAACTTATAACTAGTTTAGTGAGCGCGCAACAAATCTACCACCACTGTATTTCTTAAACTTGAACTAAGTAAAAAAAGAAATTAAAAGCTGTCCTACAAAAGCTGTTAAAGTGAAACTTAGTACATGAGTCGCTGAGGAGACGGGTTTTGGAGGGACGTAGTATGACGCGTAGATATTATCCCAAAAAGTCGTTCTCTCTTTGTTAAGGTCAGCTCTGGCTTCTTCTTGATAAACGCTCACGTTAGTAGAGACTTCACCACCAGACATGTATAACATACTGGTAAACGTAAAGGTGCTATTCACCGGATCCCACAATGTTTCGTATGGATTCTGGTCTCTGGAAATGAATAAAATGATAAATATCGTTAGACACGGTTACANNGTACCCGCCACGACAAAGCTCGCACCCTCGGGGGGATGGGGCTGAGTAACTGGGTTCCTGCAGGCCCGGTACCTGGCGAAGGGAAGGACACTGTGGGGTTTTAGTCAGTAGGAGTCTGACATAACCCGCTTCCCCCGAAAGTGGCAGGTATCCATGATGGATTTCCCCATGATAAAAAAAAGGGTTACTTGGGTTAAAATTTTGAGAATCGGTTCGAATAACACTTTCGATAATGCATTGTTATAACATTAACAAAGTCAAACCTGTTTAACAACTTTTAGTTTTAAGGTTAATGTTATTTTTTTAGTGTACAATAAATAAATAAAAATAAACATAATATAAAACATTGAACTGGTTATAAAACATGGAACACCTCGTTGGTCGAGTGGCTAACGTACACGTCTAACTACGTCGACCAACCGCGAGGCTCGGGTTCGATTCCCGACGGGGCAGGCATTTGTGTGATGAACATTATAGATGTCTGCATATCCGGGTCTGAGTGTTTATTAAATATATTCTGGTATCTATTCAAGTATTTCTATGTGTTAAATCGTTGACTAAATACCCATAACACAAGCATATCATTTGCTTACTTTGGGATTAGATTCAATTTGTGTAATTTGTCCAGGAATGTTTATGTTTAAGTAACTTTGTCCGGGTATGGATATGTGCCCGGTTGGCAAATAACTTGCCATCTATAGCATTGTGGGACTTAATGTTTTCAGCTAGTCGTGCTTTGGTTGTGCTCTACCTACCTGAATAGGAATATGGATAAATAATGTTTTTCTAAATTAAATATTATTCGGCATTCATTTAACATACATACATACATACATATCTTTACGCCAAGTCCCTTACGGGGTAGACAGAGAGTATCGAGTGCCTGACCTCACGATCCTGACAAACTTGTCTGGCTTCCTTCACATTCATTACCATTCATACAAACACGCCGATTTCGGATACTCTAGACACCACCCTCGGATAATATCCGAGTGATCTTATCGTGGAGTGTCAACCTTGGTCTCCCCGGGTACCTACATCCATCCACATTCGCATTGTATATATGTCAATAAATGTCAATCTTTCATCTGTCATTCTTTCAGTTTTTATCTAACCCCAAAGTAAGCGTATTATATGCTTGTGTTATGGGTGTTAGTCAACGATTATATTACATAGAATAGAAATACAAAAATAGACACAAGAATACATTTAATAAACACTCAGACCAGAAATTCAGACATCTAAATGTTCATCACACAAATAAATGCCTGCCACCGTCGGGAATCGAACCCGACACTCGCGACACACACACAAAACACACAGCAAGGCGGTCAATAACGTTGGGATAGGCACACAATTATACAAAGCGAAATTAGCTTTTTGACTCAAAACCTCGCTTTGAAGTAGTTTACCCAACGCTATTCCCTGCTATTCATTAAAGGTGTAGTAACTTGTTTAACTTACCCAGTTCGTGCAAAATATGCAAAACGTGTGGCAAAAGATTCTTTTGGATTCAAGTCTGTTTTGCGCAAGTCGTAATCGAAAATGTAGTTAAGCATTCCACCATGTCTCACACCAGTCAATGGAATTTGCGGATATGCCCAGTCTGTGTTGTGTGTCCCTTGAAATGCAAATTCGAAGAGTCGTACATGAGCGCTGGTCGTCCGTGCTCTTTCTTTAGCACTTCGAAAAATAGGTTCTAATATTAATATATCTCCTTCATAGTCTAAATAGTCCTGAATAGTTCCCATATCTATATCTCTTTGAGCAAAATAAAATTCACGAATTATTTGTGCATTTACAGTTTTATTTTCTTGAGATGGGAAACCAAGATCTGCTGGCAGGAAATCGCTAAAATTGCTTTGCATTTTAGGTAGCCAGCCTTGAAAAGCTGCTTCTCCTGCTTTCATTGTTCCTTCTCTATTTGTGTAACCCATAATAATAGGTATGTGGGTGTAGTTACCAGATCTAAGGATATTAATTGGTGCATCAGGAACGATTGTGTCGTTGGGGTTAAGTGAAGCGTTTTCTACACAAGGCGCGAAAAGTGGGGTGTTGTTGTAAAATTCAAAACCTCTTATCGCATTTATCAAAACATTAATATCAGTGGTTGAAAGTAACTTTGCGAGTTCTTGTCTAGTTTTGCCAGTGTAGCCCATTTTTTCCCCAACTGCCTCTGCATATTCAACTGGATTGTATGAAACTGCCCACGGCGAAAGTGCCGAACCACTTAATATAATACCTTTATGGACTAAGCCATTAGCTTGTGGTGACAATGTAATCAAGTCCACCATTGCGGCTCCTGAACCATGTCCCATCAATACTACATTATTGGGATTACCTCCAAAGTTAGCGATATTAACTTGAAGCCATTTCAGTCCCTGAATTACGTCTCTTAATCCAGCGTTACCAGGTGCCTCCTCGACACCCAAACACAGGAATCCGAAGATGGAAAGCCGATAATTGATGGAAACCACTACAAGATCTTGTTTCACCAGGTTGGTGAAGGATAATACTGTTGTGCTAGATGTTTCGTAGTTCTCTCCTTCAATCCATACTATGACTGGTCTAAGTGTTGTGACGTTAGGCGTGTGAATACTGAGAACCAAACAGTCTTCTACTCCGACTAAACCGCGAGAAGTTGGCTGTGCACATATGACACCTTTATCCGTTGCGTGATATTCCCTTGGATATACTGGAGGAGGTGTTGGAGCCTGGAACAGAAATAAATATGAGTTGTACACAGGTTCAAAAGAAACCGCTTCGGCTGCCTAGACATACACGCTTAACCGCAAAGCTCGGTTTCAATTACCGACGGGGGCTAGCATTTGTGTGACAAACATGAAGATGTCTGAATTTCTGGACTATTTATTCTGGTATCCATTTGAGTATTTCTATGAATTAGTATCGTTGACTAACAAACAAAAGACGAGTATTTGACTTGCTTACTTCTGAGCTAGGTTCAATTGGTGTACTTTGTCCAATAATATTTATTTATTTATTATAATAACTACTGTTTTATTTGCAGCTCATTTGTACTGATGGATGGTTGATTTGCATGACTAGTCGAGTATAAAATATAGTAAAGACAACAAGCTACAAGCCGTGTTCCTCGGTTTATGAAACCATGGTATTAAAATGAGGCACTCGCAAGCTTTACCGATGAGCAATAATTCCGCGGTATTACTCGTTAGTTTCTGAGGACCTTTATTGTTTTTAAGAACATTTTAGTTACATGGAATATAATATATAACCTTAGAATAATAACGCTATAGAAACCAAGTCCGCGTGTCCATTTTGAAGCATTTTATTTGGAGCCATTTATGGCTCCAAACGCCAAACCGTGCCGTAGTGTTCAACGTCAAATGGCGCGGAGCGCATCTCGCGAATAAAAAATAATTATGACTGTTTGTGTATTTAAATTGTGTCACAACACATCTAATAAACAAAAATATAATAATAACATTGTTTTTCACAGGCA
>NJDD01000731.1:321690-334478 GCA_002245505.1 Calephelis nemesis
GATAGTACGCTCGGTGGAGAGAGCGTCTTCCACCACCACTCGAAATCGGCGGCCTTTGAGGAAAGAGGCTAACACCTTAAGGATTCTGAGAGGGGTGTGATTTTTGGACATCTTGTACAGGAGCCCCTCGTGCCAAACACCGTCGAATGCCTTCTCCATGTCCAGGAGAACCGCAACGTGCAGAACCCTGGACAAACACTGAAGGGTGGTACTGTGTTCAGCTCTAAACCCGTATTGCCCCGGGCGTGGGTGGAAGTGTCGGTGCAAGTGCTGCAGCAGGAGCATTTCGAATATCTTAGACATCGCCGGCAGCAGGGTTATAGGCCTGTAGCTAGCGGAGTCCAAGACGTTCTTATCTTGTTTGGGCAGCATGATGACGTGGCCCGTTTTCCAGGCCGCTGGAAATTCCCCGGTGCGCATGATGCCATTGAACTAGCGCGTCAGTGTCGCTACCGTGCGGTATGGTAAGTGACGCAAGACCTTGTTCGTAATGGCATCCGCACCAGAGGCTTTGTTAGGTTTGGCTCTCATAATCTTTCGCCGAACTCAGTTCGACTATGGGGTCATCACCAGGCGTCAGCGGCTGTGCCAGGTGGTCGGCAACATAGGTGCATGCAGCAGCAGTCAATACGTCGACATCGAGTTATATGTACAATACGTCGACGGCTGCCGCCGACGGGTGGCGGCACATGCAGTTGGGGCTTATTTTTGTCAGTCGACGACAAAAAGGCCAAGCGCCACGCAAGCGAATGATAGACTTAATTTTGCTCATACTTCAAATTTGTTTATTAATAAAACGGTTGGTGTTTTAGATTGAACATTTTACCATTAAAATAGCGATAGTTATACAAAAATTTACTTATCTTAATTTCATATTCGGAACTTACACTTCAGAAACTGACAGCGGAATGACGTTTAATGACATTGAGACTTAATTCTCATTTTATTATCTACTAGGTATATAGATAAGTTGGTGACACTACACTTATGTTCATGAATAAGAATACAATATGAAGTAAAAGTTCTAAAAACCGATATTAACATATCTAGATATACGATTAATTTAGGATTTTCCTCGATTTCATGAGTCTTTATCAACAAATCCATAACAACCGCGGAAGAACGCTCTTTTAAAAAATCATTGGTTTGCACTCCGGAAGAGCCGGCACGAAGTGAAAACTTGAATGGTTTGGCAGTAATTTTGTTTAATTATCAGTATAAATTTGCTTTAATTCGTGTGGTAAAATACAATATTCATTTCTATAAATTTTAAAGAAAGAAAAAAAAAACCTGTAACCTTTCGTCTGAAGCCGACGAATGCTCTAACCATTGAGTTATTGAGGATTCAAGTTCAAGCATTGTCGAAATTTTAATTCCTTTCTTTACCGTAAACGGGGGTAGTTTTTTCTTACATTTAAATTTGTAGAAACAATATTCATTTTTTTGATTTTGTTCGAGAACAAAAAAATATATTAAGCGTTGCGCGAAATTTAGATAAGTATACTTACCGGCCTTCGAAACGAAATTCCCGGTATACAAGGCGGCGACAATATACAATGGTTTTACTCTCCCTCAGTCTTACGAATTTTCGCTTACGTTACGTATCCTGACGCGAGTTTAACATTTTTTGCCCATATTACAAAAAGTATACAAAGCCGCTAAAGTAGTTATCATTAAAAAAAAAATCTAAATCGGTTTACAAAATATGACGTAAAAATACAGTAACATACAAAAAGTACAGGCGTTGAACATATAATCTCCTTCCTTTTTGAAGGTTAAAAATTTAATGGTAGAAGTTTATCTAACAATTAACCACAGAATACCTAATTAGGTACCTAGTTGTTGATTAATTTTATTGGTTAAAGATACACGTTTATTTTTTATGTACGTTGTAGGTATGTTTATTGGTTAAAAATGAACAACTGTTGATGTCGAGTCTTATTTACGCAAGTATTACTTTTCGCAGAAGACCTCTCGTTACCATTCCCGTGGCAACCACATAAAAAATGACTTTTCGACGGTGTAACCCTTGTTTTATGCTAAAATTCATTAAAACCGGTTTGGTCGTTTTGACTTGAAAACGTAACATACACATACGTACATACATCCCGGCCTAAGGTTAGCAACGCGTCATTAGGTACCACCTTTGGTGCAGCAGGCAGCATAAATTTCTTACCATTAGGAAATCCGTTTGCTTTTTTACCTTCGAATATCATAAAAAAATAATAATAATTGTTTATTATCTAACATCTTATCTGTATTTTATGTTTTGAGAGAAGATTTTTTTAGTGTGTCATTGAACTTTGATTGTAAATCTAAACAGTCTTTCGCCATTCCAGAGCTATACTATCCACAAATAAATAACACATTGATTTAGTAAAAATGAACGGCGGTACAAGATCAAGGCCAAACTCCTATAAAGCAGCATTATTTTAATAGGTAGGTACATTATGTTTACTTCAAACTGTTATGCGCACGGAATAAGGCCGTCTTTTGATCGTATATTTATAAAAAAAAATGCTTTATTCGCCATGGTAAGGTATAAAGCACGAAAACGAATGCGAACGAAAGGGTTATTCTCTTTTATTTGTTGTCAAAAGAAGCAAATTGTACGCCTTCATAGGTTAGGTCTGTCTTTGGTTGTTTGAATCGTCGGTATAAATCAGACTAAATGTACTTATAAATAATATTCATCAATTACCTTAAATCTATTCTCTCCAGCCGTAGAACCTGCATAATGTATCCCATAAAACGAAAGATATCCTCCTGGATTGTTGGTTCCAACGATCACACCCTGTGATGTATTAACAGATGGGCCGGCCTGCGCGTGCGCACCGGCCAGCGCGCACACACACGCAAAAAACACTATCATGATTAACACATGCACAAGTTACGTATTACACGTTCTTTTTCCGCGAGGAGCGGCGGGGAAGTGAAGCGGCCGCTTGCCGAATATATACCGGCTTCAACATATCAGACTTTATCAGGTAAGCAATTGGGCAGATGTGATAAACATTGTTTTTGGATGTACATCTTTTTATTTCGTTAATTTGTTATAAGCTACTGATTTTATCCGAATATGAGTAACTAATCGATGGATAGGTTAACAAATAATATTCCTTTTGTTAAATTGTTTTAACAACCGGTTTCCTTTGAGTATGTTATAGTTTTTGTAATGTTAATCACGACATACCTAGTATAAAACAAAGTCACTTCCTTTGTCCGTTTGTATGCTTAAATCTTTAAAACTACGCAACGGATTTTAATGAGGATTTTTAAATAGATAAAGTGATTGAAGAGAAAGCTTTATATGTATATTTTATAATCGTGCGAAGCCGGGGCAGGCCGGTAGTTTTGATTTATATGTTCATTTTCACATTTCCAGTACTAGGGATTATTGTTTAAGATTTTCTAAAGACAGAAAAAAATTAGGATTTCCTGGGCTTAGGTTATATCTCTATTTTTTAAAAGAAAGAAAACAAGATTCGAACCGGTAAACCTCGTCTCTCGCTGACGCTTTTACTATTTGAGCTGAGGATTCGAACGATGCGCTAAAATTTGGGCCCACCAAATTCCTTTCATACATTTTAGTGATGTTACTTCTTCGTATGTAATATTTAAAAAAAAGGCTTAAATGGTTATTTGGTAATATTTTTTTTAACTCATAGTAATATAAAGAAAGATAAATCCATGTAGGTATGTTTTTAATCATTTCCAAGTTTTTACGTTAAAATTTGACTAAACACATTTGACTACTAGTGTAAGACATTAGATAATAGAAATCAACAGTTTAAAAATCTTTAAAAGCTTATTTCTTTTTACAGTCCTTTATAATTTCTTTTCGTATTAAGTAAATCTTTGAACAATCTTTAATCTTTTAATTTAATCTTTTAAAGACAATTAATTATTTGCGTCTCTAAATTACTCTTTCTGCGTTATCAATTACTTGCTTCACATGTGGTTGACCTTTAAAGAGACCTTACAGTCAATGACACTATTAATCTATCATGGTGACTCACCGTAATACAGTATCACGTACATAAAGGGATGGTATCCGAATAATTGAGTTTTCGCAAGTTCAATGGGCATAAGTTAACAACACCAAACCCTCTATCAGAGCACTTTAAGTACGTCACGTACATCAGGTGACTTATCTTTGTAGATGCCTCATATTGTAGAATTAAACTAATCGTCTCTTTGGTCTAGTGGTTTAATGTTGGAGTAGATTACATGAGGCATTCGATTCTCAAGTTAACACAAAAATGTGTTATTACAATTTTCTGATAAGAACAACGTTTAAATAGGTTTTGTCACCAATTGAATTGTGGAACTTGGTATTTTTGGCTAGTCGCCTTTACTTTTGCCTACTTTTTTGGGATATGGACGTGTATACATTTAATTTTTTTCATATATATACTCAAACTTCTTTGCTAATCAAATACCTATTATTTTCTCCCAGCTCTATGGCATGGTTGACAACTCCTGATTCCATGATTGCAATGAAGTGGTCTTTATTAGATAAGTGTGTGGAGACCATATCTATAAACACAATTTTAATTGCGTAGAAAATATACTTCACATTGATAACATAGAGAAAAGGTTGAGCACCTCTGCTTTAGCAATGAGGTCGTCTTCAATAACCTCGTGGTCGCGCCCTTTGACGTATGGTCACCACGTAAATAAACAAATTTTCAATATTTCATGTTTTATTAAATGTATTATGGTTTTCTAATTTGTGTGATGGAGTTTGGTTTGTGGGTAATAAATTATAATTTCAATGTATCAAAATTCAAGGTCGGGGAATGTTTATTTGTATTTTATATACATTTTTTGTCTTATTACATAATATGAATCGATTTATGGAAAAAATAACGTGTTACTTCAATACTTACTTCAATATTTTACTGCGTTTTAAATGGCGGCGTATACTTAGTACTTTCAATATTAAAAGGCGTGTTTCTATATGAACTTAAACAATAGAGTATTAAACCAAATATTCACAGAGCCCATTAGTTTTTAAAGGCATCGGTTGGTACTTTTGAATATTCATAGAATAATTAAAACTAAAAGAGTTAGGTATTTTTGTATAAAAATACCTAACTCTTTTAGTTTTAATTATGTTATATTATTATGTTATATATATATGTTATATTTATATATTAATGTTTTATTAAATATAGTATAGGTATATGTAATAAAAAACACGAACAAATTGAGAATCACAAATTAGATAGATGCTTGTTGAATACATGATATTGTTGAATAAATAATGTTTAGATTATCGTCTTTATCTATATATTAATACGTGATGCCAAAACTTTGGACCCCTTTTTACAAAAATTGCGCGGACGCAGGAGCATAAAATTTGGCACACTTATAATTTATGTGTAGGAGAAGTGGAGAACGCTAATATTTTTCAATAATAATGCTTATAAAGTACATTAAATCAATAAATAAAACATTACTCACACTACCATGCATTTGACACACACAAACAAATATATTGATGATAACGATAAAAGATCACAGATGGCGCATTAAAAAGTTTGGAAACAATGTAGTTGGTCTTGAGAAATGAAGAAGGCGTTTTTATCAACAACATATTAAAATTTATTATGGTCGAGTTTCGACCAACGGGCGACCACTAGTTATTTTAAAATAGGAATGTGTATCCAAGGACAAAACATACAGAAAGACGAATTTCTACTAAACAAACTAACCTAACTCTTTGAAGTTTTAAAAATAGTATTTCTATTTTTCTTTATTATCAAGAGAAAGATAACATAGGGAAAGTTTCGAACTGTTTGAAAGACCGCACGTATTTTGCAGCAAACCGACACCATTTTGGAATCCTATTGTTATTGTTTATGACTGTCTTAAGTGGAAATAAGCTTAAACAAACCATTTAATTTTGAATGCACTATACTATCACTTTAAGCTGGGTCCAGAAATGTACGTTTTACCTAACTTCCCATCAGCGTTGCAATATAAAACCACTATTGTGGACGCCTGTTCGGTATGGTACGGTAGTAGAGTGTCTCAGTCGCCGACAGGTACTCTTCAATCCATCGAAAATCAGGTTTTTGTGCAGTTTCATGGGCGATACTAAACAATTTAGATATAGGTTTTTTTACACTGACTTGGAACTGAGGTGCGGCAGATACGGCTAAAAGGACATATTTGGACTCAGCTTTACTTTTTCCTGTCGCCTTAATACTGTCGTGTTCCGAGGCTAGGAGAGTACGAGTAGGATAGCTGGTAAACTATCACAAAAGACTTAAAATCCCTGATGTATATGTATATATGCTGATGGTAAACTAATGCCTGAGGCTTCACAATAATCACAGTGTTTGGGGCTGGTGCATCTCGTAGGCTAACGTACAAGATAGTCTTGGATTCGACCTCTGGACACAGAACGCTTAGTCAGTTGACTGTGGCTATAGGACTGAGGGGTATCTAAAGTATCCAAATGCGTCAATAGGTCAATGTTGCCATCAATCATGAGGACTGTCTAGTGCTTGTTCAATATCCAAAAAAAAATTAACTTGGCAACGCCACATTAATATCTTTGGTGTTTTGTTTTGTTCTTATGATCAGTAAGGTTACTCTCGAAGCTCGATTCCTGCAATATTGACAATTGGAATCGAGTATATCAGTTTAAGTACTCTTAAACACAATATTGGCGATGTATAAACATTTAGGTAATAGTGAACAATAAATTATATTATAGGATTAGTTGAATTTATTTGTTACTAAATATTGATAATGAAATGAAATGAAATTTACTTATATGCGGGTACTTTTAAAGTTGTTACAGAATACTTATTTGTACCAACATATACTACCACATTGTGGTGTGCAAATATCTAACTTAATTAAATATGTTGTATTTTTTATTTTTGTTATTTGAATACTTTTACATATAAATTCGTTAAAATGTATTTACTTGTATTTAGCACTTATTAATTTAAGCAAAAAATATAACGATCGAGTTTTACCCTACCAAAAATACCTAAAATGACAAATATGATTCCAATTTCCCTACAGAAATCTATCTGCTTGTTTACATTCCATCATAATAAAAAGCTAAAGTGATCGGTCTAAATCCCTTCAGAAAATTAAAAGCCATTTTAGGAAGTAACTGTGAAACAGGTGACGTTGATATTTTTCCTAAAATGGCTTTTGGAGACTTGAAGAACGTTTGATTTATTTGTCTGATAAACGGAAATGCTTACAAGGAAAGTTTTATTAAAATAATTTGATTACATTTAAAATCTCAAGAGATTGTAGCTAGGCAGGTATTTTTCCATTAACTCAACTTCGCCAGTCACTTTATTTTATAATTTAAAAGGGGATTATTTTGTCACGTTTTTTTTATAATATTGGAAGGCAAACAAGCAGACGGATTTCCTGATGGTAAGAAATTGACGTCGCCTAGCGACACCAAAGGTGATAATGGTGCGTTGCCAACCCGAGGCCGGGATGTAAGGCATCGAGCAAAAGTCAGTTTACCGGCTACCTTACCCTCCGAACCGGAACCAATCCGGGCGAGTCGCTGCGAGACTCTACCACCTAGTAAGATGTCACGGTATTAGTGACAGTGAGCCTGTGTTCGACTTTTACGAGTTGCCTGGCAGGAAGGCAGATGGTCTATTCTACAAAGGAGCCCGGACCAACACGGGGGAAAACGTGAGATTTTACCTAGACTTTGGGGTATTTTTTGCAATAAATACAGAGTTGCAGAAAGCAGTCGTAGCCGAAAACACTAAGTTTTAAAAAGAAGACACATTGTGGGATGTGATAGATGACAAGCCTATCGCCAATCACGGCCAACTTTTCTATTAGAAAATTGAAAATATACATTTTCTAATTTTTTGTTTGATAAAATTAAGAAAGGAAAGAAAGGAAGGAGGCAAAAGTGTTACTTATTTCAAGATTTAATCAGTATAAAATAATTTGATTACATTTAAAATCTCAAGAGATAGTCGAAGCAGATATTTTTCCATTTACTTAACTTCCCCAGTCACTTTATTTTATAACTTTTAAGGGGGGGGATTAATTTTTCACGTAAGGCGTTTAAGATAGGGAGGGTGTTGAGCCAAATTTTACCTAGCTTCAGTAAAAAAATAAGTATCATTATGCCCATATCCCCGAAGACTTAGGCAGAGACACGACCAGGGCATCCACGACTAGCCGAATACACTAAGTCACACAGTGTGATAGGTGGCAAGCCTATCGCCAATCGGGCGCACATCCAATCTCGGCTAACGTTACTTTTATTAAGAAATTGAAATTAGATAATTTTCTATTTTTTTTTGCCCGAAACGGGGATAAAACCCGGGACCTCAAGAAGTCAAGTCCGACGCCGGACCGCTATGCCATAGAGGCGATAATAATATTTAAACAGCAAAACCAACTTTAGTTTCATTACGTCGCAATTTAATCATTATATTTTCGAAAGGCAGACCATGGATCCAAAGTGGTTCCCTTTGTATATTAATCATTACAACTCAAAAACCATAATCAGATCTTAAATCGTCCTTACAGTAAATTTGAAGTCGTTTAGAAATTAGCTAGTGTAAAATATGCTTGTCTAAGTATATGTTACCAGCTGTTCGTCCATATCTTCAAAAGCGTCAGAGCTTTTCATACAAAATTTCATCCCCCATTTGACTTTGGGGGTTGATTTAAAAAAAAAGATAACCCATGTTTGAACTTGGCTGTTTAACTATATGTATATCAAGATTCATTCGAATCGGCCTAGCGGTTGAGCTGTGAAAGCGTAACAGACAAGGGGACAGACAGTTTCGCATTTATAATCTTCTTAATATCTTTATATATATAATTCTTCTGTGAGTGTGTATGTCCCTGAACTCCTTCTAGACGGCTGGACCGATGTTGATGAAAGTTTTTGTGCGTGTTCAAGGGAATTAGAGAATGGTTTAGATTCACAATTTGGTCTCCTGGAAAATGTTTTTTTAATTAATTTTTTAATAATAAGTCGTTGTTGATTTTGGAATGTTTCACACCGGATCCGACAGACTGCGCTACTGTCGAAGCATTAATGTCAAACGATACTAAGTTTGCTGGGTCAGCTAGTAAGTATAGGTATATGAATCAATGCCACTTTTCGTTGTAATTTTATAACTCAAGAACTGACTCACCTATCCAAACCAAATGTCTAGGCTTTGTTTGGACAATTTAGTAAGTGGTTTATGTGAAGTTTGCATAAAATCGGTCGAGCGGTTCTTCATTTATCACATTTTTTGTAACAAATGAATTCAATAAATGGCGAATCATTTTTCAGTCAAATTTAAACTTTTTTCAATTGGGACTGTGCTGTCATATTGAAACTTTCAGATGTTTTTTCTTTTTTGTAGCAATTAATAAAATATTTTTTGTTTGAATGAATGAATTTGATGTTCCAATATTTTTTTTAATGTTTCAATTTATACGTAGCGAAGCACGTACCAGGCCGCTAGTATTAATATAAACTAGTGGTCGCCCATTGGTCGAAATTCGACCATAATAAGTGTTAATAGCAACGCCATCTTCATTTCTCAAAACCAACCACTTTGTTTCCAAACTTTTTAGTGCGCGATCTGTGATCTTTTATCATTATCATCAATATATTTGTTTGTGAGTGTCAAATGCATGGTAGTGTGAGTAATGTTTTATTTATTGATTTGATGTACTTTATAAGCATTATTATTAAAAACATTAGCGTCCTGCACTTCTCCTACACATAAACTATAAGTGTGCCAAATTTAATACTCCTGCGTCCGCGCAGTTTTCGTAAAAAGAGGTCCAAAGTTTTGGCGTCACATATTGATATATGTATGATATAAAATTCATATTTTAGGTCGGCAACGGATACTTCTGGTGTCTGGTTTCAGGTCGAAATAAGTGTAGGTCGTAATACCCTAAGGTCAACCAAACCAAATATTCATTTGTACCTACTAAATAAATTTTCTATTAGGTCTGTTTAACGAGAGGGCAAGCCCTTTTAACGAGAGTAATGAGGCCAGCGCGACATATTTGACAGTGTTGGTGATTCTGCTGACACTGACTAGGTAAATATTTTTTATTAAATGTTGCAATATTATAATAGGTAAGATAATAAAGATTATAAAGATTATATTCTAATTTAATTACCTGTTTACATCTGGCAACCCAGGTTTTATGTAGCTCAATTTCTACACATTCTATACGTCTTTCAGTCAGGATAAACATTTCTTATAATCTCTAATCTAATTACCATTTGAGCGAAGGCGGGACAGTCTATTATAATATTGAAACATACAATGAATAATAAAAAAAAGTAAAAAAAGTATCTTGACGCCCATATCCCCGAAGAGGTAGGCAGAAGCACAACAAGTATAATGAATATTTTTTTTAATAAAATAGATACTTATTCGGTCCAGGATTTTTTTAGGCAACCCTTTCTTAATACATTTTTGACTATACTAAATTTATTATGAAATAGGTTTTATTCTATTGTTAGCTCGTTGAAGGTCAACCTGGGTTCGGTTCTTAGACCAAAAATGTAATTAAAATGAGCATCCACATTAAATACAGATACAGATCCCTGATACAGACCTGTTATGTAAGTGAAGTGCAATTTCTTGGTTCACTTGGCATCCGTCCAGATACACAATTCGTTGCTGTCTAACCAGATAGGGCATCCACCTTATCGTAACTACTTCGAGCTTTTCCATGTCGACACAAGTTTTACGTGATACACTGATTTTCCTGTCTTGCGTATTTCCCGGAAGAGTATTAGCTAGTTGTTTGTAAGAGTATTAGAGTTGGCAGATTAGAAGACTATAATATCCATATATTAATACGTGATGCCAAAACTTTGGACCCCTTTTTACGAAATTTGCGCAGACGCAGAAGCATAAAATTTGGCATACTTATAGTTTATGCGTAGGAGAAGTGCAGAACGCTAATATTTTTTAATAATAATGTTTATAAAGTACATTCAATCAATAAATAAAACATTACCCATACTACCATGCATTTGACACACACGAACAAATACATTGATGATAATAACGATAAAAGATCACAGATGGCGCACTAAAGTTTGGAAACAAAGTAGTTGGTCTTGAGAAATGAAGATGGCGTTCTTATCAACAAGATATTAGAATTTAATAAGGTGGAATTTTGACCACGGGCGACCACTAATATAGGGAAATAGGCAAATCCGTAAAAAACTATAGCTAGCGCTAAGAGTACAGTACATTAATCCTGACTAGTAAAACATAAAAAAGTATTTTCCTCGTTTTCCCTAGGATTCCATTATTACATCCAGACTTGGTGACAAGGAGACTACGTCAGAAACTTCAGTGCATTTCTTCAAATAAAAAATATTTTTAAAATCGATTCAAAAATTAGGGAGAAATCTTTTAACAAACTTTAAAAAATGTAGGTGTCGAGGTTTTATGTCCAGTTTTAAATGTTGGTTAAAAAGAAATAAATGTCTTCGACATTATTGCTGAAACAAAACCGTGCTTAGTCGTCGAATTGATATAAATTCAATTTTATTTTTTTACCTGTTATAGGAAAAAAAAAACAAAGTCATGACTCATTAGACTAATTATTACACTTATTTAAATATTTTTTACATGTTATAAGGAAAAACGGAATCATGACTCATTATATTCATAGTTTAACTTATTTCAATTCAACTTGATTTTATTTTGTGTCATGGGGAAACGAAAAAATCATGACTCAATAGATGAATCGTTAGTTAAACTAATGTAAATGTAACTTGGTTTTTTATGTATTACAGGAAAGCAAATAAAGTCATGACTTGTTTGTAAACTAATTTAAATTTCACTCGATTTTATATTACGTTATGAGAAAATAAAAAAGAATATGCCTGATTGTATAATTGTTAATGTAATATAAATTTAACTTGGTAAGTAATGACTAGATTAATCGTTAAGGTGCTTTCAATTTTACTTGATTTTTTTGAAAGCCATGACTGATTAGATTATTCCTTATATTTCAATTTAACTTCATCATGGTATATGTCATAAAAAAAACGAAGTCATGACACATTAGATTAATCGTTAAATTAATTTCAATTTAACTTTTCCCTGTGTTGGTCCGGGCTCCTATGCCTTCCTGCCAGGCAGCTCGTAAAAGGCGAGCACACCGCCACTATCACCGTGACATCCTACTAGGTGGTAGAGTTTCACAGCGACTCGCCCGGATTGGAACCACCGCCTTACCTATTCCTGCCACCATAACATCCAATGCTTGCCATTGACGTGTTCCGGTTCGGAGGGTAAGGTAGCCGGTAAACTTACTTTTCTTCGAGGCCTTACATCCGGGATGTTAGGCCTCGAGCAAAAGTTTGTTTGGTGTCTCTAGGCGGCGTGAATTTCTTACCATTAGGAAATTCGTCTGCTTGTTTGCCTTCCGATATATAAAATAAATAAAACAAAAATACTCAACGCCTATGGAATTGTAAACATCAAAGGTGGTAACAGTGGTTGCCAATCTGAGCCTAAAGGCTCTTTTGTGAATAAGTTTACTGTCAGCTTTTTAGACCGGAACATGCCAGTAGGAAGCGCTAAATTAACGGTGGCAGAATAACTAAGTCGTTTTTTGCCTAAGAATGAAAGGATAATTAAGAATAAAAGATAAACATAATAATATAATATATACGTTTCTTTTCACAAGCTTATATTTAGTTTCATCTACCCCGATGTTTGTATTGGAATCCTTCAAGTTGAAAATGATCCACTTCTTAAAAAAAAGTATCTTCAAGTATC
>NJDD01000731.1:338166-351815 GCA_002245505.1 Calephelis nemesis
CACGCAGGCATGTAAACGAGGGCAACGTTTAATGAAAATATTTGTAACTTCACTTTTTATGAAGCTTGAATCAGGGTATCACTAGCTTTATCTATAAAAATAGATAAAATTGAAATTACATAAAAATGGCCGCTTTATACAGTACATTTACCAAAAATAACATTTTATACAATTTTTGTTGATTTGTCTGTCTATATCTGTATTTTTGTTGTTCTGGCGAATCTCTGAAACTGCTAGACCGGTGTAGAAACGTTCACTGGCAGGTATCTGATGTAGTAAGGAGTAACTAAAGCTATTCTTATCTCAGATTTTTTTGTTAAACTCCACGCGCACGAAGTCGCAAACACAACTCTTATACCATAAAAAATAAAGATACGCAACAGCTTCAACACGTCCTCAGCAATAATTTAGGAGAATGACTTTCAGCTTTGTAGAAACATCGTTGAACTCTTTTTACAATATCCCATTTTTTCTAATTTAATCTTTTATTTAATCTAATATCTGTATACATACACAAATTTATATCTATATTTCTATGTTTATAAAATTTCTGAATCCCGGAAACGGCTCTAACATTTCCGTGAAATTTAGAATGGCGATTTCGGGGGCTAAAAATCGACCTAGCTAGGTTTAATTTTAAAAACCTCGGTTCATCGTGTTTTCGGGCTGTGGCAAAAAATATAGGAGTCGAACATACAACCTCCTTCTTTTCAGCAAATCGGTTAAAAACAAATAAAATACTGAGTGAAGCGTTTAACATCAAGGTAGAAACCTTTTAACTCACGACAGAAAGAGATGTGTTATAAGTTTAACGTGTCTGTGTCAGTCTATGGCATCATAACTTTTAACGGCTGGACCAATTTCGATGCGTATTTTTTTAGAAAGCTAACGTGATCGAGCTGGTTTTGAGTTACATTGCAAATAAATTTTGTTGCGGATTATGGAATATTTTTAATTTTAGTGTAGTTTATGATATGGCTATTGACATATCGTTTATAAATAACTAGCTATTCCCGCGAACTTTGTTCCACCCGTTCAGTTTGTATGGGGAAAATTAAAAAAGTTGTTTTTCCCATTTTCCTCATAATCGAACAGGATAACATGTATCCTATGTCCTTCTCCTGGTTCTAAGCTAACTCCCCACCAGTTTTCAGCCTAATCGGTTGAGCCGTTCTTGAGCTATAAATAGTATAACTAACACCACCTTCTTTTACATATATATAGATATTTATATCCACATTTACAACTTAAAATGTTCTTTCTAATCTAATAATTCTATTATATTGTTACAGGTAAGTGACGTCATAAGAAGTTCACGCTTTGGCTTAAATGTAGCGATCAAAATCACCAGACATTTGTGGAACGAATCCAGGTACTCAAACTGGTTTGAACGTACATACATATATGTCTTCACGCCAAGTCCCTAATGGGGATAGGCAGAGAGTATCGAGTGCAAAACCTCCTGGTAGATCTTGGCAGGCCTGCCTGGCTTCCTCTACATATATTATCCTTTTCATAAAAACACGCCGATTTTGGAGACTCTTGACACCACCTTCCGCTAGCACCCGAGCGATTTTATCGTAGTCTCCCCGGGTACCTACATCCATCCACATTCGCATTGTCATTGTTTCCACATGACCGAACCATCGGAGCATGGTCATTCTCATTTTAAACCTAAACTTTCTTTCAATCACATTCTTTCTCGGATATCACTGTTACTAATGCTGTCAGCGAGCGTTACACCACAGATTTTCCGTAGCGCTCATGCTTTTTCGACATACCCAACTCGCTTCCATACAACAATGTTGGGATAAACACAGAATTATGGAAACCGAATCTAGCACTTTGGTTTGAACGTATTTTATTTTAACATTCAGTATTTGGTTGCTAGTTGCTGACGGAGCTAAAAAAAATATTGATTGTTAATAAAACACAACGAAGTGATACCACTGCAAGTTTTTTCCTACTAATATAGGGACTACTGTTTCTTAGATGTTTGGCTGAAGAGTGACATTATAATAAAAAAATGTTAAATTGTTGAAAAAATAGAAGAATAAAGTGTATTGTCGAAAAAAAATGTTCACAAATTTAACTTATTTTAGAAGTATGATATGTTTTTCAAATAAAACAAAAGAGATGTCAGATTAGTCTAGACATGTCAAATTGTGCTGATTTTAATCAACGTTTTCCGAGTGATAAATTAAACTTCTGTAGTAACTTTGCGTATAGACTCATCTGACAGCACTAAAAGTGTTTTGTCTCTTTCTATTATTTTCGTTGAAAGGAGGTAGCGATAACTTAACATTAGTTTAGTTAGTGCGCAACAAAATTGACACCATTAGATATCATTTCTGTAATTTTATTAAAGACTAGGAGTTTCACGCAGCTTTGCCTACGTAACTTGGCTTCTACTGCACCGATTTTGATGAAACAAAGCCTATGTCACTCAGGGATAATGTAGCATTCTAAAGGTGAAAGAAATTTTGAAATTGGTCCAGTAGTTTCGGCGCCTATTCATTTCAAGCAAACAAAAATCAAACCTATCCTCTTTATAATATTAGTATCGAAAAACATATAGTCAATTGGAACCTCGACTTTTTGGAATCGGTTAAAATACTTCTAAACTTCGAAACCCGACAAGTTACTATTAAATGTACAATATCCTGGACTTATTCCCGCCGGAGGGTAATACATGCTTAGCCACCTGCTGCAGTTCCATACATTCTCAGATAATACACAATGCAGGTGTGGAAACCCCGAGGGCACTCAACTGTTTCGCTTAGTACAGTTGTACTCCGAAACCCCTTTGCTAAACTTCATTTTAAGAACATCACTAGTTCTTAGACTGATGCGTTTAATCATTATTTTATCTGTTATTATTATCTTATAATAATGTTTAATGTCTACGCACAGAAGTACCACTTGTACATTCAAGTAGACCACTACTTGAATGAATAAAGTAATAATAATCTGCATAATCGCCTCTGTGGTCTAGCGGCACGGCGTCGGACTTGACTTCTTGAGGTCCTGGATTCGACTCCCGGGTCTATTAAAAATAAAGTTGCCTCGGATTGGATATGTGCCTGGTTGACAATAGGTTTACCACCTGTCACATTGTGAGACTTAGTGTCTTCGTCCAGTCGTGGGTGCCTTGGTTGTGCCTCTGCCTAACTCTTCGGGGATATGGGGATGGGCGTAAAGATACTTTTTTTTATAATCAGCCAGATTATAGACACCGTAGATGTTATTGGTTTCTCCTATCGCCGTATTCTTCTCTATATAGTTCTCTAGTTACATTGCTACATACTTTTTATACTACTAGTTAGTTTCAAATGTAGTCAGCGTTTGTCAAATTGTTATTTGTTTGGTTATTTCAAATACCTACAGGTCTTTTATCCTTTCAAAAATTGTTCGCTGTTTTTTCTAAAGAGATACTGCAACTGAAATACATTTTAAGTTATACCTTTTGATACGGATAGTTATTACGTATCGTTTTTCGATTGTACATTCTAAATCTTATTAATTACAAGCTGTCACCCGCGGCTTTGCTTCCGTGGCAGTTATTACATTTACTTATTATAGCCCATTAATAAGGACTTTTATACAAACTTTCAACCCCGATTTCCCTTCCTTAGGATTAGAATTTCCAGAAAGGCTAAAATACGTATCTAATAATTTTTAATAAGTAGCCCATAATAAAGTTTCATATTTTTAACTTACAAAAAGACGCTCTTCTATACAAACTTTCAACCCCTATTTCACTCCCTTACTACGGGTAGCATTTCCGAAATTCCGTCCAATTAAATAATACTTTCATCTTTTGGTAATTGTGATATACTCGTGAAATATCCCAGGAGTTCCCACCTTATCGGATTTAATATGGCAATATATGGAAGTAAAGCTCGTAAGATCGTCTTTCAAAGCCGTTATTCTGGGATTGTTGGGTAAAATCTAGAAAGCATTAAGTATCATAAGTATCACGTATACACAAAGTTAATATAAAATCTGTGTAAAATTGTAACTGTTTCTGTTCAACATTTCAATTTTTTGCGGTAGAAATGAAAAGATCTCGAGTTTTTAAAAACTTACAATTTAAAATGAATAATATTAACATTTAATGCCTATTTTATGTTTTTTTTAACTGAATCCAACCTAAAGTCTAACTTTACGCTACTAGTACTTAGAAGTAGTATCTTTACGCCCCCATATCCCTGAAGAGGTGGACAGATTTACAACCAGGACACCCATGATTAGCCGAAGACACGAGATCCCACAGTGTGATAGATGGCAAGTCTATCGCTGACCGTGCACATATCCTATTCCGAGCAAAATTTTTTTAGTAGAAAATTGGAAATACTACATTTTCTTTTTGTTGTTCGACCCGAGATTCGAACCCGGGACCTCATGAAGTCGATTTTGAAGAAATTCCTACCCCTATCGGAAATCAAACCCAAACCTCGCGGTTGGTCGGTGATGTTAGGCGTGTACGCTAACCTCTCGACAAATAAGGCGGTCTTACTATTTGACTTTAATTACGTTATATTTTAAATACGTCAGAAATTAACCATCAAGTCGAATTGTATCATTATATGTAGTGAATAATCAATAATTGTTAAATTATAAAAACTACTCTTAGTCGAAACACTACAGTGGCGATCACCGACATAACAAGATCCTGAAAAGACAGTGATATTAATGCAGGTTAGTCTTTGCAAGACTCTATCTGCTTCTCTTCCTGAGAGCTTAATATTATTATGTCGACACAACTTTACGGAAAAGAGAAATGTTATCTTTGTTCCGAGTCTACAAAAAGCCAGGATAAAAAAGAGCAACAAGCGCTTTGAAATATAATTTTATGTTACTAAGTTTATTCATTAAAATTACTTTCGAAAAGGATAAAAATACCAGTTTATCTTTTGAAAGAGTGAATCGTTTTATTTGCACAATGACACAAAAGCTTCTAAGTCGGATTTGGAAGCTTCCTTTGTAGATAAATCTGGCTTTCGTATTTATATTGTTGCTTTAAGAGGCCGGCGATTGCAAGTTAACTTTGGAAGCTTCCTTTATAGATAATTCTGGCTTTCGTATTTATATTGTTGCTTTAAAAGGCTGGCGATTGCAAGTTAACTATGGAAGCTTCCTTTGTAGATGATTCTGGCATTTGTATTTATATTATTGCTTTAAGAGGCCGGCGATTGCAAGTTAACTTTGGAAGCTTCCTTTATAGATAATTCTGGCTTTCGTATTTATATTGTTGCTTTAAGAGGCCGGCGTTTGCAAGCTAACAACTTTCTAACAACAATTTTATTAAGAGTGATACTGCGATCTATTTTTTGGGGATTATTATAAAACTAGCGGCCTGCCCCGGCTTCGTGCGGTTATGAAATATACTTACATATGAACCATCCTCTTCAATCACTTTATCTATTAAAAATACCGCATCAAAATCCGTTGCGTAGTTTTACAGATTTAAACATACAAAGGGACATAGGGACAGAGGAAGCGACTTTGTTTTGTATAATGTAGTGATTATGGAAGAGGATATGTAACTGTATTAGTTGATGATGTCGCGAACAACGCCGTGGCAACAGCTTTAACTAGCTGTTATAAACTTTATGGTCAAATTCCTACAGATTACAAACTAAAATATTTATGGCGGGTTCACAAATTTAATTTAAATTTCGACAGTTCGATGTTAAGGATTAATTGCCATCCCTTCTCAAAGTCAAAGTATCTTTACTATTACTTGATTATTTGGAATGTAAGTTAACAGCCTTATAAAGTTACTAACTGCGCCCCGCGGTTTCACCCGCTTAAGTCCTAATCCCGCGGGAACTCCGGGATAAAAAGTAGCCTATGTGTTATTCTGGGTCTTCAGCTACCTACATACCAAATTTCATCGTAATTGGCTTTGTAGTTTTTGCGTGAAAGAGTAACAAACATCCATACATCCATACATACAAACTTTCGCATTTATAATATTAATAGGATAAATGGGATTTCTTTTTATGCGTATTGTTCGGAAGTGATGTGTCGGATTATTGATAATGTAATTTGCGGATACAGATCTGAATACGTATATTTAGTTTCAAGATCCGTGTTGTCAAGCAGTCCCACTTTAGACTTGATTTTTTAAAGTCCTGAGGTACATCCCTGTCTCGTAAAACAAAAAAAAAAGAAAATGTGTATTTTAAATTTTCTAATAAAAATAACGTTGATCGGTATTGGATATGTGGCCAGTTGATGATAGTCTTGCCACCTATCACATTGTGGGACACTGTCATCAGCTAGTCGTTATACCATTAGAGATTAGGCGTAAAAAAACTTACAGACCATATATCAATATCTTCAGAAATAAATCATAATCAAAATAAAAATGTACCTTCGAAAAGATAAGCAGAAGTACCACCACATCTGCTTTTCTCTTCGGGGATATTTTTTGGAAAAGATCTTTGGATATGGTGTGTAACTCTTACTCTTAGTCTGTGTATAAACAAAATGAAGCCCAAGGACCCTATTTATCTTTTCTTAAAACATTACATCGTCTTTTTTAAAGGTTAAGTTTGAAACTTCTGGAGCATGTGAAACATATGTAGTACATACTTGTTATAAAAAGTTAATTTGGTGATGGGATTTGTTTACTTAGATGACCATGTTTTCAGTAATTAAGACAAGTGCAAAGATGTATCTGGGGGTCTACCATAAGCTCTTAAATCAGGAATGTTTTAATACTACATCGACTTTTCGTACCATGACGTCCCTAAACAACCTTGTTTTACGATAGTTTTACAATACTGTTAGATTGCAGTTTTGTGACGTATTTTCTTCATACGAGTAAGTAGCTCATATTAGTAGTGGTAGAACGCAATCTGGCAAAAAATCATTTTATTTTTTGTTAAATCTGATAGCTAGTAATGATTTTATTACGTAACAAGTTATCTATGCAGTTCTTCACAATTTACAATACTTTTTTTATAGTTTAATTTTTCGTGCACAATTATTTTTAACTCAAATGCAGAAATAAATAATATATTCACGAAGAAATTGGTGTATCGTGTATTTTATTATTGTTGTTATAGCAATAGCATCTATAACAAAGCTCAATGAGGGTGCCACCTCTTTATCTCAGACCTTAGTATGACTTAATATAAAGACTAAAATTACTAGCTAGAAAAATGCATATCGAATAAAAACAAATTAATAGATTCTAATAACTTATAATTATATCATAATTTTCTAATAATAAAATCTTAGTCTGGCGGAAGGGGACGTATCTAAGTAAGTTTTATACTTGTCACTAGCTAATAATATTGTGAAACACAATTGGAAGCCATATTTATAAGAAAGAAGAAGAAGAATAAAAAAAGAATGTAGCAGGTAATAGACAAAATTTACAAAAATCATTCGTTTTTTGCTGTAATAAAACAAGACTGATTTAAAAGCTCATGGTACGAACTAAAGTAATGATATTTTATAACAGAAGTAAAACTTTCCTTTTACAAGACTGTTTTGTCAAAGCTTATGGTAGGCCCCCAGTAGCAGTTGTAGGACATAGCGAGAATTCGAAGTGATACAGCTTAGTGATTGAGTTTAGTCGATTATGTTTAGTGCTATTTTCGTTTTTACGTAACTAGTGCGCTTGTAACAGTGGGAAAAGTTACTTTGTGTACAAATTGCCTTTTAGGAGGAGATATTAGAAGGCAAAGAAGCAGACGGATTTCCTGATGGTAAGAATTTCACGACGCCTAGAGACACCAAAGGTGGTAATGTTGCGTTGCCAACTTGAGGCCAAGATCTTTGCTCTAGAGCAAAAGTAAGTTTACCGGCTACATTACCCTCCAAACCGGAACACGTCATGACGTTATGGCGGCAGGAATAGGTAAGGCGGTGGTACTAATCCGGGTGAGTCGCTGCGAAATTCTACCACTAATAGGATGTCACGGTTTTAGTGACGGTAAGCCTATGCTCGCCTTTTACGAGCTGCCTGGTAGAAAGGCAGATGGTCTTTTCTGCAAAGGAGCCCGGACCAACACGGGTAGGTAGGGTAGGTACCTAGTTCTAGAATATAGCGACAATTCGTAGTGATACAGTTTAGTGATTCAGTTTATTCGATTATCTTTATTGCAATTTTTTATTTTAACGTAACTAGTGCGCTATTATTTATGAGAGAAGTCACATTTCATTCAAGTTTATTGCTAAGTAAGGCGATTAAGTTATAACTAGCTGTTTGTACACTAAATAGAATCCTAGCACGTAATAATAGTAATCTATTTGTTTGTTTGTGTGTAGGCGTGATATCTCCAAGCTTCTAGGGCTTAAGTAGTAATTACGTTAAAACATATCGACCAACTGTCCCCATACTCATTGGTTTTCTGAATAATACATTGTATTTCCACTAATGAATTGTACTAGAAAGATTGGAACTATGGGTTTTATGGGATTCGAAAGCTAACAAGCAGATGGATGGATAGTCAGAAATACCATTCGACGTCAAATACCAATAGTTGTGTTTCCACTAATGAATTGTACTACAAGGATTGGAACTATGGGTTTTATGGGATTGGAAAGCTAACAAGCATATGGATGGTCACAAATACCATTCGACTTCAAATACCAATAGTTGTGTTTCCACTAATGAATTGTACTACAAGGATTGGAACTATGGGTTTTATGGGATTGGAAAGCTAACAAGCATATGGATGGTCACAAATACCATTCGACTTCAAATACCAATAGATGTGTTACCACTAATGAATTGTACTACAAGGATTGGAACTATGGGTTTTATGAGATTGGAAAGCTAACAAGCAGATGGATGGATGGTCAGAAATACCATTCGGCTACAAATACTAATGATTATTGTACTTATTGTAGTTTGTCGACTACCAAAATCCAAAATGATAGAGCTGACCACCGAAGTTATGACTGCAATCGTATTTTGTTTTTGATGATATTGGAAGGCTACCCAGCAGACGGATTTCATGATGGTAAGAAATTCACGCCTCCTAGAGACACTAAAGGTGGTAATGGTGTGTTGCCAATCTGAGGCCGGGGTGCTAGGCGTGTAAAAGTAAGTTTAACGGCTACCTTATCCTTTGAATTGGAACACGTCAACAGTGAGTGCTGACGTTATGGCGACAGGAATAGATATAGCGGTGGTACTAATCCGGGCGAGTCGCTGAGAAACTACCACCTACTCATATTCAATCCTGAGTAACATTATTTTTATTAAAAAAATCAAAACACACATTTCCTACACAAATTTTTTTTCTTAACCTGGCAACCGGGCCTCAAGAAGTCAAGTCCGACGCCGGATCACTACGAGGTGCCTGACAGAAAGGCTGATGGCCTATTCTGCTAAAAAAGCCCAGAGCAGCACGGGGATTATTAATTAATTTATTAATTAGTATACATAATTGTAAAAAGCTTAGCGAATTCTCAGCATTGTATGTTCATAAATTGTTTTCTTTTGTTGCACGTAATAGAGTAAATAAATACTACGTAATAAGAGGCGGGACTTCCATAGCTACATAGCAAACCCGAATTTTGTATAAAGTTTACTTTATGTGACACATGCCACTTGACATAACATGGTTAAAATGTATAACCCGTATAATTTGAAAGTAAGTCTAAAGGCATTCAGATATAAGCAAACTAGTGTGATATGATTTAGGTGAATAAAAAGAAAGAGTGTGTATACTCATGTACGCACGTAAGAAGTTACACTTCTTTGGCGTAACAATCCAAAAATACCAAATAATAACACAACGCATACATACATAAATATGCATAAATAGCATATAACAATAATTAAAAATCATAAAATATAATCTTTAATATAAAAATGAATCGCTAAATGTGTTGGTAAGCGCATAACTTCCGAACGACTTTCCCGATTTGGCTAATTCTTTTTTTATTGTGTTAATTATTATCAGGAGAAGGTTCCTATGAAGAGAAAAACTGGGAAAGTTGCAAGGAAACTGGGAAAAACAATACTTAATATTTCCCATACTGAACGGGTGAAACGAAGTTCGCCGATACAGCTAGTTAAAAATAAAAACGTTTGCAACTAACTTCAGGGTGTTGCTTTTGACTGTCACATTTATCTGTTGGTTTTCGCGCGCACCGTAAAAATTCAATCTCATCATTTTTACCAATCGCGCCAAAAGAAGTATAACTTCAAAAACATAGCAAACTTATTTTTATATGAAAGTTGCATCAAACTGGTTGCACGTAATAAAAAATGGCGTTCTCTATTTCTTCTCCAAACCGTAACGCGGAAATTGTCAAAGTCGTTTATGTTATAATTGCCATGAAATGTTAACACTAACCGCATTCAGTCTCTACAAGCATTCACGTATCAGCTACGTGCAAAAGCACTAATTGACAAATAAGTTTCAATATGCCGTAGCAAGGTACTACGTAACAGCTACGTTCGCTACGAATTGTAAAATGATATTGTGTAGATACTTTTCGTCCTTGGCGTTTGGTAATAATGTTTGAATACACTTTTGCTGTTTCACTTATTGTAGGAGTATCTTTACGCTCGTATCCTGGAAGAGGTAGGCAGAGGTACAACAATGGCATCCACGATTGTCCGAATGTACTTTAGTCCCACAACGTCATGTTTCAAACCTGTCGACTGCCGGGCTTTATCCAGTTCTTGACAACGTTGTATTTTTTAGAAAACTAAAAAAAACAAGGTTTGATTGCCTGACCCGGCAGTCGAACCCGAGACCTTATATAGTCACCACCAACCCGAGACCGATATTTTACAAAGGCGATTACTTTCATTGTGCTTATTATATTTTGGTGAATTTCACAAAGTTTGTAAATCATAATAACATTATAAGTGTAACTAATATACGGTCCGGGTGGTAGTGTAGTCGGAAAGTCTACAATAGGCCTTACACCCCGGCTACAGGGCAGCGACGCACCTACAACATTTATGGTGTCTATAAAGTTTGGTTGTCCTTTACCATCAGGAGGGCCCGGAAGCTTATTTACTGTCTCATCATATTACAAACCTTATGTTAAATACTGTTAAAGGGAAACTGGTTGGCTAATTTTATAAAATCGAATAAAAAAACATATAAAAGTATCTTCACGCCCACGTAGGCAGAGACACATCCAGGGCACCCACGACTAGCCGAAGATACTAAGTCCCACAATGTGATAGGTGTTAAACCCAAGCAACATTTTTTTTTATTAGAAAATTGGAAAACCCAAATTTTCCTTTGTTGTCCGTTCCTGGAATTGAACCCGGCACCTCATGCAGTCAAGTCCAACACCTGAACCGCTAGACCACCAACCAGAACAAGAACATCAAGGATCGTAATTACTCTTTAGCAAGAGAAGAACATCGATGTCGTTATTTCCGGGTCTAGGTAAACGTTGTATTTATTCTGGTAGCTATTTCTGTGTCTTAGTATATTATTTGGCAAACACTTTTAACACAAGCAAATAATTTGCTTTACTTGAGATTAGATAAATTTGTGTTATTTTTCCCGGTGAGATTTATTTATTTAATTTAGGGAAAATAATGAAATGTGTTAACTCAGAAAGATGAGCTTATACGAACTTGCGAGCACAAAATATAATATGAAGGTGCTTTAAGGTGCAGATTGACATAAAATGAAAAACATGTATGAATCGCCTGAGTGATCTAGCGGCTCAGGTGTTGGACTTGACTCCATGAGGTCCCCGGACACCCGGATAGGCCAACAAAAATAAAATATTGTTCTTACAATTTTATCATAAAAGAAAATGTTGCTCGGGATTGGAGGTGTGCCCGGTTGGCGACGGGCTTGCCACCTGTCATATTGTAGGACTTAGTGTCTTCGCTAGTCGTGGGTGCCCTAATTGCGCCTCTGCCCTCCTCTTCGAAATATGGGCGTAAAGAAGAGTTATTTAATGTTACGAAAGTAATGAAATGTCAACGCAGAAAGATACACTCACTAAATATATCGTGTAGGTGTTTCAATGTTTCGGTTGACATAAAATAAAATACATACGAAAAGCGCATAATTTGAAAATCATAACATAACTCCATGTTTCACCAATTAAAACTATGAAAACTATGTGTATGTAAAACAAGTTTTCCCCGTGTTGGTCCGGGCTCCTTTGCAGAATAGATGCCTGTCAGGCAGCTCGTAAAAGGCGAGCACAGGCTTACCGTCACTAACACCGTGACATCCTACTAGGTGGTAGAGTTTCGCACCGACTCGCCCGGATTGGTACCACCGCCTTACCTATTCCTCCCGCCATAACGTCATTACGTGTTCCGGTTTGGGGGTAAGGTAGCCGGTAAACTTACCTTTGCTCGAGGCCTAACATCCCGGCCTCAGGTTGGCAACGCACCATTACCACCTTTGGTGTCTCTAGGGGGCGTGAATTTTTTTTCCATCAGGAAATCCGTCTGCTTGTTTGCCATCCAATATCATAAAAAAAAACAGAAGTGTTTGAAAACAGAATATCCGTAAGTATGACATATACTTCTCTTCAAGAGAATGTTTTGATATATGTTCGTCGAAAATTAGGTTTTTGGTTCTTGAGTATCTATACACTTTGGTCGTAAAAGTTTAGTGTTACAACAGCTGGGTGATTTACTTCCTGCCGGTTATATTGTCAGGAGATATGACACGGATATAACTCAAGAATATGGCTGAAAATTAGAAGAAAATTGGAAAGGTATGACATATTAATATGTGGATATCTGTATTTAACTATAATTATTTATTTATTTGCTTATTACACATGGAATACCAACAGCAATTACACAATTTATACAATTTAGATGGTAACAGAAAGAAAAACAATAAGCCAATAACAGGTCCTCACTTATAGATACATATTAAGCATTAATACATATATAAATGTTTACGTGGAGTGTTAACATTTACATATTACTAGCTGACCCGGCAGAAGTTGATCTGCTATGAAAAAATTGAGGTGAGTCACTCTTATCACTAAGGGGTATGAAAAAGATTCACTCCCATCACTTAGGGTTATAAAAATAGATGTTGGCCGATTCTCAGACCTACTCAATATGCTCACAAAATTTCATGAAAATCAGTCAAGCCGTTTAAGAGGAGTGTGGGAACGAACATTGTGACAAGAGAATTTTATATATAAGATGACATGACACACGAAACCTATCAAATAGAAGAAAACAAATAATGGTTAACAGAACGTTTTTAAAAGAAAAAACAGAGTAAGAAACATAATATAATAGAAACATAGTCGCTTTTTTAACCGATTACGCTATGCACATGTGTGTAATGTGTTTATCTATGTATACGCTTTTTTATGGTACTCAAGAGATCAAATGTGAAGTCGATATAATAATGTTTTAAGGGATCGCTGTGTATAATCATTAGCAACATTGTCAGCAAAATTCAAAATGGCCACCACCAGGCGCCATTATGTAAAAAAGCAAAATTTAAATTTGTATTGAAAAACCGCTAGCCGTTTTGATCTCCGGCGCGATGTGTCATCCACATTAGTCGGGTTTATTCCAATACTTACGCGGGTGAAACCGCGGGGCGCAGCTAGTACTTAAATAGATAACAAAATAAATTTAATAATAAATAATAATAATAATAATAATAAAATCATCTTTATTTCACATAAACCTACAAGAG
The DNA here is from genome assembly GCA_002245505.1 of Calephelis nemesis. Lineage (NCBI taxonomy): Eukaryota > Metazoa > Arthropoda > Insecta > Lepidoptera > Riodinidae > Calephelis > Calephelis nemesis. Next base: position 351,810 of record NJDD01000731.1, read on the forward strand.
GCACTT
>NJDD01000732.1:1823-25082 GCA_002245505.1 Calephelis nemesis
TATTATTATTATTATTATTTCTAAAGATGTATAATATTCCCAAGGAGGTCCAATATAAAATTTATCATGATGATAATTTTTTATGATGACGTCGTCAACGTAGTCAAAAATCTATGCATAATTAAGTATAACTTAAATATGACTAGTCGGATCATGATAAAATTAATGTTTTGCCAGAATTCTCATGCCCATATCCTCGAAGAGGTTAAGGCAGAGACCTAGGGCACACAAGACTTGCCGAAGACACTAGGTGCCATAATGTGATATCGGCAAATCTATTGGCAACCGGGCAAATTTCTAAACCTGAGCAACTTTGTTCTTATTAGATTTACTATCTTATTTTGTTATGATAAAATTTTTGTTGGACCAGATTTAAATCATGACCTACCTTTTGAAAAAATCGTCAATATCGGTTCGTTATTGTAATAGCGTAACAAACAAACAAACAAAGAAAAACGTAATGTCTGATTGAGAACCTCTTTCTTTTCGTGTCGGTTAAAATGTCTTATCAATGAAAGTGATGCAATGTTTTTATTTAGGTTCTTATATCTTATCGCTCTTACAATATCAGATAGGGTGTCACGTGTTTTACGACACTAGAAACCTCTGATACTGAAACCTCACATGGTATCAGGATAAATGCTGTCGAAATGAGAGTGCTAAGGAACTAAGATCCCACCCTAAGCCGAGGTACGGTCTCACAGGAGACACCCTCAGGGAGGGTGGTCCCAGGCTCCACCCATACTTCAATCACTGGCTGAGCACTCTGTTAGCCTACTAGCCCGGTGACGTTGTGAAAGTCGTTAGACGTACACAACAGTAGACATTTCGAAAAAAAAAAGTACTAAGGAAAATCTGTGACGTCATGTCCGCTGACCGCATTCGCATTTGCGCGATTAGGGATATAAAGTGGAATAGAAAGATAGCGTTGATGTAAAGTTGAAAACAGTAAAGCTCTTTCGGTTCGGTCATGTGGAAAGAATAGCAAATGGAAGATTGATAGTGATGGATGTAGCTACCATGGGAGACCTAGGTAAAATTCTAAGCCCTAATCGCTGGGGTATTATCGGGTGTCAAGAGTGTCCGAAACCAGAGTCTGAATGAAAAGGGTAGTTAATGTGGAAGAACCACGACAGGTTCCAGGATCGTGAGATTTAACACTCGATACTATCTGCTTACCCCGTAAGGGACTTGGCGTGAAGACATGTATGTGTATGTGAGGAAACTAAGCGGACTTCTTGTAGACCTTATGCTAAAATCGTGATTCATGACACGTTGCATTCAATACCCTCTACCTACCCTACAAATTACTTGGCGTGATGATATGTAAATTTACGATGTCGCGACTATGTTGCACTCAATAGTAAATAGTTGTTTTTTTAGAAGTGGAAAACTGGTAATAAATTTATTAAGTTTCAAAATTACCTTTTATTTTTTTACGTTATGTGATGGCGAACAAGTGGCTTAGGTGGCTTATTTAGTGGCAATAGACAACCGTCGACTATAAGCACCAAAAATGTTACTGGAGCGTTGCTATATACAACTATCTATTGTGACAACGGTTTTCTGTTACCACCAGATGTGCCATCTTGTTATCTATCTTATGACATAAAAAAACTAGATATATCTTAAACTTTTATTTATAAAGTGGGAGTGGACCCCGGATTCAAACCAGTGACCTAATCCGAATAAACCATTCGTCAGTGACTCGATGAATGGTTGAACGAAATGAATCAGTGATTTGATCAATGTTGCTAATCGCTATAAATATGAGTCATAAACACCAACCTTGACGTTTTGGGTTCGGACACTCATTATCATAATAGTATTACTATAATGGGCATATGTCACAAAGTTTCGTGTTTCCGCTGTCTGTCTGTCTGTCTCCAGGCTTTTTCTCATAAACCGTGATAGCTAGGAAGCTGAAATTTTGACAAATGATGTATTTCCGTTGCCGCTATAACAACAAATACTAAGAATAAAAATATTAAGGGTATCCCCAATAGACGTATTTTTGTCGTATTTTTTTTTCTCAATATCAAAAGTGGTATTAGGTAGACGCTTCAAATTTTCACAGAATATTTACTTACTTGTGTATTAAGTACCTTTCAAAATAAATAATTAAATAACAATAAAGTAAATATTAAATACACCCCATACAACAAACGTAATTTTTAAGCAATTATTTATACAACAACTAAAATAGACTAAAAAATTTTATACCTACAACAAACTTGATTTTCTATTATAGATGATAGTACGGAACCCTTCGTGCGTGAGTTCGACTCGCACTCTGCCGATTTTTGTTTCGCAGAAAGTAAGGGACTTGACTTTAATACGTGGTGGGAATACGAAACGAAACCGATTTTCATTCAGGTCGAAAGAAAGTGGATTAAAACTCAATTTCTCGTAAAATAACACTTAACGATTAAGTTTTATATCGAAATTACAAAAAATTGGGAGGGCTTTCACTTTAATGAAACACCAATGTCGATTATTCTTATTATATTTATATTACTATAAAGTGTTTGCACCGTTGGTTCGGTCATGTGGAAATGATGACAGATAAAAGATTAATATTTATGAAATATTACTATTTCATTTTATTAATTAAGGTATGGATGGATATAGTTAGGTACCCAGGAAGAACTAGGTTGACATTCCACTATCAAATTGCTTGGGTATTATCCGAAGATGGTATTAAGTGTCCCCGAAATTGGTATCTTTGTATGTAAAGAATAATAAATGTAGAGTATTGAATTTTATAAGTCTTATATTAAACAATCGTCCACTTCAAATATCCAGGATGGAATGTGCCTGACCAAATACTCCCTTTTATTTAACAGTTTAGGCCATGATCAGTTGTGCCACAATGAAATCCTATTTTCATATTTGATATTTTCCATCGTTGGCGCTTGGTAAAACTTCCAAATATCGATACCCTATTTTCAAACACATACAATTCCCTATCACAAAAAATATTTGACGAATTTTTAGCTAAACATTGTTTAAAATTTACATACAATCAATATGAAAGGCGTAGAGATCTGAAATGAGAGATGACCTTAGATTCGTAAGTAATCTCCAAGGAGAAAAATCCAAATAAAATTGGAAATCGGTGCAAATCTTTGCAAAATGCAGAGACAAACCTGTAGAAAAAAAACAATAACATGCTACACGTGGATGACATGTCTTCTTGCTACTGCTCGAGAATCCAATTTCAGACGCTGTTTAGTAAAACGCTCTTTGAACGATATTTTTCTCGTAGTGAGACGGACATAGCCTTAAATTAGATAACAATAATGTAAGTTTCCCTAGTTACAATTCAAAATCTTGTAAAATAATGGGAATTATGTTTTGTTCACAGAATTATCCACGAAAGTGGCTTCACAAATGAAGATTTCAAACAGTATCGGCCTGTGGTGTACAGCAACACAATACAGTCGCTCGTCGCCATCTTGCGTGCCATGCCCAACTTGGGCATCATCTATGGAAATAAGGATCGCGAGGTAAATATCATTAGTGTTGTGTAACAGAATAAGTAAAAGTACAGTAAGCAAACGAAGTTTGTGACCCCTTACAATGTTTTCAATTTACTGCACAGATATTTCGGTTGCTTACTGTACCGATGTACAGAAGAGTTACTGATTAAAAAAAACGCAATCAAACTTACGACGTTGGTTGATGGTTCATATAGCGGTTAGCGTAGCTGCAATATTTTTTTACTTCTGGCTTTAAAGTCTCTGTGGTGGTCTAGCGGTCCAACGTCGGACTAGACTTCTAGAGGTCCCGGGTTCGATCCCTGAGTCGAGCAACAAAAATATAGAAAGTTTTTAATTTTCCAATAAAGATAACGTTGCCCGGGATTGAATCTTGTGAGACTAAGGCTATGTTTCACAATGTATCAGTAAAGTAATCAGTAGTTACTTATTGAGTAAATTGCTGAACGGTTAAATCCTTTCAGTAACTTACAACGCGTTTCAGAACCGTCCTCACAATATTTTTATGTGTCGAGTAGTTACTTAACACTTAAGAGGCTGACAAGTGGCAACATTAATCAATGTTTGGGTTCTGAAGCATAGTTTTGTAAATTTAGACACTGTTTTTGTCTTAATATTTTTATTGCATTATATATTTTTATTAAGTTTTTAGTAAAAAAGAAAATAAAACATAAAGAAATACTCAATAGTCAATATGTTGAATATCTTCACGTCCATATCACCGAAGAGGTAGGCAGAGGTACAACCAGGGCACCCACGACTAGCCGAAAAGTCCCACATTGTGATAGGTGGCAAAACTATCACCAACCAGGCACATATTCAATCCCGAGCAACGTTATCTTTCTTAGAAAATTGAAAATACAAATTTGCTATTTTTTTAGCTGCCTGACCTGGGGATTGAAACCGGGACTTTAAGAAGTCAAGTCCGATGCCAGACCGCTAGACCATAGAGGCGATTAATCAATATTTGTGGTGATTTTATATTTTCAACCAAAAAAAAGTTTTATTGATTTTTCAATTTAATTATTCACCTTTAATTGGAGCTCACCTTTAATATTATTTGTTCGATTTCGAACTATTTGCAGCCTCCAAGTTCGGTAACTAAATAAAAAAATCATCTAGCTCTTCTTCAATGTTATCACTTATCAGAAATATCTATAATTTACAAAAGAACATTTTACCCTAATAAACATCTCAAATGAACAATAGCAACTGGAGTCATATCTGGCCGAATAGAATGTGTTGAACACATCTGTTGACCATATTGTGTTGAAAGTAAAGCTTACTCGACAAGTAAATAAGTTAATCGCTACTCTGTCCGACCTATAAAATACTGGGCAGTTTAAGTGATGAGTAGTGTTACTTGACGAATGTGAAACGCAAAAACGTGTTTTACTTTGTACTCAACTTTTAAGTAGCCTACTTAGAACTTTACTTAGACATTGTGAAACATAGCCTTAATGTCTTCGACTAGTCATGGGTGTCCTGGTTCTGCCTCTGCCTACCGCTACGGGGATATGAGTGTAAAGATACTTTTACTACTGGTTTTGGTGCGAGACTTATACCAAAACTCTTCAAGAGGTACGCCACCCGAATCTTCGTAGACTACGAATTGAAATCGCCCGAAGCTAGTACTTCACTAATCCTTCGAATAGTTACAAAATATTAATGCTTTAGTTCGTTTAAACCGCCATTTATCATTTTATGTGAAATATTTTATCTAGTAGCATTCCTGTCTCCAAATTATATTATTAATTCATATAGCGGATTTTTAACTGATTTATATTTTGAATACAATCTTCAAATATGTATCACTTTTCCACGACATATTTTAAAAAATGGATACAATCGGTTTCGTTTTTATATCTACATTATTTCTAGTATATTTTAGATTACTAGCAACTATAATAATAATATAAGTTAATATAAATTTTATTTGTGAACGATATATATTATGTATAAAGAAGTTACATCAAGTGCTACGATTAAAAGGATAGAAACTATTCTCAATACAAATTTTATTCAAAAAAGAAAGTCGTATTAGTGTCGCTTCGTGAGTCAGTCATGTCTCACCTAATAACCACCTACTTATATTATAATTATGATTCCCCTTGTATAATTTACAGTAAGCACTGTCTGTCTAGAATTTAATATTACTATCACATAAGCCAGTGGTGACAAACTTTTATACTAATTAGTCCAACCATTTATTTAACTTTTGAAAGCTGTCAAGTTAAATAAATCAAAAATGTCAAAGTCAAAACTCTTTTATTCTGTGGCCTTTCTGTTAAAATGATAATACATGAAAAACATCTTCGTTACTTAGGCTGATGCTGCACAATAATAGTTAAAAATAGCATACACTATATAGGCTATAATATTTGTCAGGTTTTGACAGCAGCAAAATCGTGGGTTATATGTATAATACAATAGAAATAACTACGTAATTAAAACAGACTTCAAAACTAAAAAGTAAAAAATTATAAAGATTTAATAATAATTATATACCACCTGATACTATGTGCTATTTACTAATAGGTATGAAGTCGGTGCCAAGCCTGAAACTAATAATTAGATTATAAGTAAGAATTAAATTGGGTTGGCACCGACTTCAAACCTATTAATAAATAGCACGTATAAGTAATAGGTGGTATGTAATTCATATTACACCTTTATTATTTGTAACTTTTTAGTTTTGAAGTCGGTTTTAGTTAACGTAGTTATTTTTATTTAATACTTTTTTATTTTTACGTTTATTGCGTAAATCTGTTCAGAAACCTCGGAGAAATCGGTGTACATACATAAAAAAAATACACCGATCGAATCGATAACCTCCTCGTTTTTTTTGAACTCGGTTAAAAAAGAGACCTACTCAGTATAAAAATATTCGATATTAATTCTAAGTCGCTGTTGTCATTTTTAGTAGTTTTCTAGCCAATATTAATAACGTATCTAAAATAGTGTTATTTTAGATCAGTTTCTAGGTAACAGCTATAATTTTTTAATTAGCAATAAAACTCTGGTAGGCCTACCTTTACCTGTAAATAGGTTTATTAATATCGGCTTAAAATAAGTAAGTAACAAGCGATAGTGCATTAGGCTAGAAACAAACGTCCCTTTTATTTGTTTGCGTTTAAAATAGCTATTAAAAATTTTATCAGTGATATGCGTCTAAGTCAGATTGTACATTCATTGATTATCTACTTAAAAAAGAATTATCATGTTTTGACTGTCACCCGTGGAGTCGAGATATGGATCTAAATTGATTGACACAAACATTTTATATTGTAATCTAAATCAATCAATCAATGTTAAAATAGGATTTAATTCAATTAACTCGATATTAATTGATAAGGTGGTTCCGAAGACCATGCGAAGCAGAGAAATATGAAAGAGAAGAGTAGGAAGCGGACCATGGTTTCCCCATACCATAACTAAACATAATTTCACAATTTCCAAGTATATATTTTCATGGCTTTAGACAGACACACGGTTTGTCTGATAGTAACAGTCAGCCGTAGCCTATAAACGCCATGGATGATATACGTGCGTCCTATAGTGCTATGGCTGACCTGTGCTAGTCTGCCGTCTACCCAGCTCTCCCAACAGGAACATAACCCTGTCATTATGGCGGTACGAACAGGTAACGTATTTTTATTTAAGCACTTGCCCTGTGCTTTGGTTAAGTTTCCCTTTTTTCTTTCTTTAAAATTTATAGAATCTTAACCCAAGAGCAGGGCAAGTGCTAAAATAAAAATACGTTGCGAGAAACGAAGGTTATGGCCATTATAAATGTGAATTTCATCTGTAATGATGAACTCATTTAGTAGGTACTCAGAACTGTCTATAAAATTATCTATAGGACATAACTAACCTGCGTTAACTAGCTCAAATGGTTGGAGCAAATTTTTCCTTTCTTTAAAATGTATAAGAACAGGTAAGGCGGTAGAACCCTACTGTTTCAGCAGTGGTCATGTTGGTAATAACCCATGTAACTTTTGCTCCCCTCTTACGAGCCTGGCAGTGAGGCAGATGGCTTATTCTACATAGAGGACCCTGAGCAACACGGGAATTATTTGCATAAATAAGTATTTTGTTGTAAACTCAAGCCACTTCATGAGTTCCTTGATGTCGCTTGCTGCTACGCCTACGGCCTAAGTTATTTAGCCCTCCGAGGGAACCCGTTTAAATGTCAGTATAAAAAGTACTTACACTCACAAAAATTATACTGTAATATCGGTCAGTTCAGACGTAAAAGAAGGACAAACAAATACACTTTCGCATTTACATTATCAATATCGATGTTCTTTTGTAATACACGGATTCGGACCAATGGTTTGAAACCACTGGCATGTTCAATGTAGTGCATACAGTCACGAATCTCTGATACAGTTTTGGAGCGCGTAACATTTTTTAATATGATTTGAATAAATATTGTCGTTTGATTAATTTGTTTGCATATTATCATTTCTTTGATACCATATAAATTGTTGTATGTAAAATGGATGACGCAAAATTATTTTGGGTCAAATAAATATTTCATTGATTTGCAGATTTTGTAAGTCGGTACACGTTTCAAGCAAATAAAAGCTGGCTATTTGGCCTCGCTTGCGCTGATTTCTTTCGTGGTATTGCTAAAACCGTATGAAAATCCGCATAGTAGTTTCTGAGATTGGCTCTATAAGATTACGAACACAATGCGGTCGACTTTGATCTATGTATAGAAATTTTTTTTATCGATGACCACGTGAAATGGAGATTCATTTCGCGTGGTCATCGCATCATGTCTGAATGAATGAACAAATTTTCCTTTTTTTTTTGTTTTGTTAGTTATGTCCGGAGAAGGTTTTTATATGAAACAGGAAACCAACAAATGCAGGAAAAATGGGAAAACAACGCTTAAACGAATACAAGCTGTTAATGCCAAACAATACAAATTTTACTGTGTCGGCTCGTGTTGATAATAATAACTAAATGTTGCCCGTCACCTTACTCGTTATTTAGCTATTCATAGGAAACCCATTGATGTATCGGGACGAAAAATAACCTGGTTCCTCTAAGTCTAGTCTGTTTATCATCATCATCCTAGAGTTGATCCCAGTTTTTCCCATTCCCAGGAATTTGAATGTGAGGGACCATTCAAATTCCCACATTCCTCACGCAAAATCTTCAATCTAAATTAGGTTCCTACAATCGTGCAAACGTCGTTTCAAGTAAAATAATTGTAACAACTGTAATCAATGTTGCCGAGGTGTTTGTTTTGCCGTTTTTTCTCCAGTCTGGCTAGTTTTGGAAACGGTGGCAGTACAAGGCAGATAGGTTGAAATCCTGGTTACCGAGGAGTTTGTTTTGCCGTTTCTTCTCCTGACTGGCAAGGTTTGAAAATGATGGTAGTTTGCTGTAGATAGGGTTAAATTTAATAATAGTTTTATTGTGTTTGGTAATAAATAATTAAACTAGTTAATATAAATAATTGGCTTAGAAGCTAAAAATATTTACACATTAAAATATGGTAGGATATGTTGATATACTTAAATATTTTTGTAACATCTCATTAACACACCTATTCCGCAAATAAATAAATTTCATTTAATTTCAATTTCATTATGGTAATGGGGTCGTCACACACGAACACCAAAACAGTCTCTCAACCGCATAACCAAACCCTGCGTCAAAATTCATGTACTTAACTTGGATCTATTTCTAACCCATTAGCTGCTTTGATCGTAAAATGTCGATAACTACTGTTCCATAATTTTCAATGGGTTAAAAATAAATCTGTTGCACCAAGAGTTGTAAGTGGCCCGTGTTTTATTATGCAGAGTGGATATCGTTTAATAAATTGTAATATTTTCTTGGAAAATGATAGCCCCGACTCGTCTACTAGTGAAATTGCAATGACAGTGTCATTATTATAGTCTGGAGGGCAGGGTAGCCGGTAGACTTGCGCAATAGGCCTAGGCTAAAATGTCTATAAAGCCAGCAAAATACTTTAATTTTTCTGCCAAAATAATGACGCGAGCAGTGTCAGAGACAGTAGAATAGGACACAAGAAATAGATACGGCAGATTTGAAGGGCGTCACTAGTTAGTGCTTAAGTAGGTAGTGCTGCCAATGTAAGCAGAACAAAAACTATTTTATTCTAATATCCGTCTGCGTACAGGCAACACTAAGCACTAAATAGTAGGAGTGTGTAATATAGGGTTTTTAAGATATCGAATCGAAACTATATATTGATATCCGGTATCGGATTCCGAAACTATATATTTTCTGAAACTATATATTGGTGAATCGGTCTATATTTGGTAACATCAAACCTATAAGACGATGTTAGCTAAAACTATATATCGTATCATAACATGATATCATTGTAATTTATTATATTCAAATCTGTCTGGATTTAGAGGTACGTAGGCACATTGAGTGTATTACAGATATTTAATGGTTACTTTTACAAATAAAGTAAAAGGTATTTACTGAAATAGGTATTACTTTTAGTAAGTTTTGCATAAAAATATATACCTATTTGGTACCTACTACCTACCTATTTACAAGCAAAATGCGTAAATAAACTTAACAATATCTATGTCAATGAACTTTCCTTCAAATTTCTAGCAGACTTAGGACTGGCTGCATGTGTTTGGAAAGAGATAGATCAGTTCGTGACTGATTGATTAGTCAATTTGACTGTTTTAAGCGCAATTCACACATAATATAGCGGGAGTGTGTCAGACTCAGGTCGGGACGGGAGTACGGCAGGTCCAATTATGTACTTGTATTCTTTGCTGTCGCGTACCTACCTACCCGTGGATATGGATGTAGTTGGTGTCGGCGTCAGGGTCATTGTCGTACTTATAGTCGCCATCGAAGTAGTCGCTGCTGATGTCGTTGATGTTGTTGAGCCTACAGCTAAAGTCGCACTAATTTCCTGTCCCCCAAACATGAGCCTCGAATACGCATCCAAGTGTTTCTTTTTCAAGTGGGCTTTTAAATTTCCGGTAGTGCCTTTGTAACTAGGTAGGTAGGTAGGTATACGAAACACCGCAAACTCGACATTTGACCTTTATGTCTTCAGTATTAGTTTTATAAAATTATCCCAAAGGGCAGGTAGGTACCTACTTGAATTTACACGAGACATTTCGAAATGTTTTATCAATTAGTAACTTAGATAAATCTAATAAACCTTATAAACTAACTAACTTTTTGCATATAATGATACAAAAACACAACATTTAACTATTTATCTACAACTTAATATAGGTAGGTACCTAACTAATAATATAACTAGTATCTGTAACCTATAATAAATAAATAAATAATACATAAATACCTATCTCTAGACAAGTTACACAAATTAAATCTAACCCCAAAGTAAGCAAATTACCTATACACATATAACACAAGCAGTGTTATGGGTATTAGTCAACGATTCTAATATATAGAAATACTTGAATAGATACAAGAATAAATTTAATTTAATTTAATAAACACCCAGACCCGGAAATGCAGACATCTAAATGTTCATCACACAAATGCCTGCCCCGTCGGGAATCGAACCCGAGCCTCGCGGTTGGTCGGCGTAGTTAGGCGTGTACGCTAGCCACTCGACCGAAGAGGCGGTCAATAATGAAAGAACATACCTACCTAGGTACCTACCTAAATTAACAAACAATTTTAACTCGCGAAATTGTTTGCACTTGCTCGCGCTTTGAGACCCTGATATCTAAATCTATCAATAGAATTATAAGAAATAATTAGAAATGGATTATAGAAGAGGACACCGGACACAGGAATCGGAACTAAGAGTTCAAGGACAATGGTCAGTAAGAATTCCGAAAAATTGTCAATCGAAAGTGATTTCTATTGCCTACTGACTAGGTATTAATTGTATTTTAAAAATATGGCAAAATACACTAGAAAGTAAAGAAACAACTTTATTCGTAATATGTTTAAAGCATAAAATCCTACTAATGACCTGCTATTGCTATTTCACTCGCCCACAAACAATCCTTTCAGTCGCCCGCGCAATCGTCCTCCTGCATCGGTTCGGTTATACTCGTCGTGTATTGTATCATCTATTCCTTTGTAGACCGTATTGCGAGGCGATATGGTTTGATTTGATATCCTATTTAGATACCGAACCGAGCGTATCGCTACGATTTACCAATATAGGGTTTCGAGAAATATATAGTTTTGATACGCATCGATATCGGATATTACGATATTGGTCTAATATACGTTTCAATATCTATATACGATTTGTATCGCCCACTCCTACTAAATAGTGGAGTCCGTCAAATCTTCCGCATCCATTATTCGTGTCCTATTCTACCTCTGACACTGCTCGCGTCATGTTAGCATCGTACTATACGTGAAAACTGAAAAAAATAATCAAAAATCTATATCTGTTTGCAGAAGCAAGCGAGCTAATAATTAAGTGTTGCCGGTGGAATCCGGCAACACTTAATTATTAGCTCGTGCGCCTTTTGCTGCTACTTTATTCTAACGCGGTTTCGGGTAGTATATTGCTAGCTTAATTAATAGCTAGCATTGTTTTCATTTTTGGTCCGCCTATTGTAGCACTAAATGAGCACTAAATTTTGGTCTCTAAAACGAGTGATTCAGCTGATTTGACCTTCATACGTACATACATAAATATCTTCACGCCAAGTCACTTATAGAGTAGGCAGAGAGTATCGAGTGCCAGACCTCACGATCCTGACAAACCTGTCTGGCTTCCTTCACCTTTATTACCCTTTTCATACAAACGTACTGGCGTCGGAGACTCGCGAAACCACCCTCGGATAATATTTGAGTGATCTGATTTGATTTGATCTTGCTGGCTTTATATACATAAGGCTACATGACAGCGACGTACCTATCATAGGTCTGTGGTGTCTTTATGCCACGTTTGAGTCTTATAACCAGGAGCTAGAGAAACATGTGATTGTTTGCTCACTTAAAAATATAGTTGTAAGTGTATTTAATGAACCGATTTAAGCAAAATGTGATATTGATCTCAGTTTAAATTAGTTTAAGTTTTAAATTAGACAGTTTGTCTAAAACGGTTTTACTACAAAATTGTTGAACCGATTTCAAGAAATTTTGTAGACCTATACAACATAGTCGCATTTCATTTTTTTATTTATATTGTCTAAATGATTTAAATTGTGAACTAAAATGCTGATTTTTAAATTGTCTATGATTAAACGGGCTAAATAAGTTTTATATTATATATAATTAGCGACACTTACGGTTTTATAACGAACGGAAGCTCGCATATTTAGTTGCTTGATAAGATAAGCAGTTCTATTAACAAAGTCCAGTGAAGTTGTAAAAACCGCGAAGGTAGTACCTAACACTAGAGTCCATTAAAAATGTAGATTAAATAAGCATGCGACTACAGTTTATTAACTCCGAAACACGGTGCGGTCTAGGGTTAAAGGAATTTACAGTTCAAAATAAAAAAAATTCGTTGATACATTTATTTATACTAGTAGTCGCCCATTGGTCGAAATTCGACCATTTTAATAGCCAAATTTTAATATCTTGTTGATAAGAACGCCATCTTCATGTTTTAAGACCAACTACTTTGTTTCCTTAATAGTTAAAAGCCTTTCGGTGTAAAGCAATGTGTATCGAATGATAAGTGTCGCCTACCTGGCAGGTCTGCCAGGATTACGACACTTCCTCCAAAATCATTAAACGAATACGTAAAACTAAGCGCCTTTAAATAAATCGCCACCGTAATCTGTGGTCTGGTTTTAGACTTGACTACGTAAGGTCCTGAGTTTGATTCCTGGGCTGGGCAACAAAAAGAAAATATAAAGACAACGTTACCGGGCATTGGATAAGTGCCCGTTTGGCAATAAGTTTGTCACTTGTCACATTATGGGACTTCGAATAGTCGTGGGTGTCGTGGTTGCATCTCTGCCTACCCCATCAAAGATACACACGTGATGTTGCTATAAACCTTTACTGCCACTTGCTCTGATCAATATAATATTATCGAGTGTCGGAAACATAGTTCATAATAAAATGTGTTATCGCTTGAAAGCTATCTCTATCAGGCACGGGGCTGTAGGCATGTGTAGGTAAAATAGGTGGGTGATGACGCATAAAAGCTGTGCCTATTTATCTGTACCATAATTTCAAGAGAAATGATTTGACAGAATTAAATAGATAGACGGCCGCCCTTAGAGACGTCAATAATATGCAAGCAGTTATTAAAAGATAGCACCCATTTGAACGGACCGGGACGGGGCGCATCGCAGCGCTACAATCTTCGTAGATCGCTTTTACCTATTTTGTATGGAGCAACGCCCACTGTGCCGGGGCGTATCGGCGCGGATTTGCGTGAGACAGCCCGCCCGTATTTCCCGATGCGCCCTATAGTCACCAAAGATCGCTATATCATTATTGTGAATAAAGCATTAATGACATTTCAACAATAAAGTTTCGTATGACAACTACAGCTATAGGCGCCACTTTTCGCACTTGACGATTTTAACGTCGAGTCGCCTCTATTTTTTTTGCTCTACTCTTTGGCGCTGAGTCACAGAATTAAGATATATTTATATGATAACTAGCTGACCCGGCAGACCTTGTTCTGCTACTTTTATACATGTGATTGTAGTAAAACAAAATTGGGGTGAGTCACCCTTGTCACTTAGGGGTATGAAAAATAGATGTTAGCCGATTCTCAGACCTACCCAATATGCTCCCAAAATTTCATGAAAAAAGGTCAAGCCGTTTCGGAGGAGTACGGGAACGAACATTGTGACACGAGAATTTTATATATGTATAAGATTTGTGTGCTTTGCAATGCGATGCGCCACGACCCTATACGCTCCGCCACGTCAACGGTGGGCGCTACCCTTAAGTCGACACCTTCTGTAAAAAATTGTGACTTAATCATACATTTAATGTCAAATCACGTCTCTGAGCAAGAATTAAAATTTTCTCTTGGATTCCCTTACTATCAATAATACAATATTTTAATTCAGTTGTTATGTCAAATTTGTTGGAAGTTTTTATTCTTTTGTATTTGTATTCAAATCACCATATCCTCACGTATTAGCATAGCTATCTAACAAGCTACTTGGGAACAATAAATATTCAGTATTCCATTTATAGCAAAAACATTTCATACATTTTAACTTAGTAAGAGTCTTATCACACTGATAACGGATTGCGAGCGTGTTCAAGTTGGAGCGGGTACGCAGCAACATTTTTTTTTGGAATGGCAGGTATGTTGCTAACCGCGAGGTTTTCACAACTTCACAAGACTAACAGCAAACATGTCGCTGACGCGCAGCGAAGGCATCTCCTTTACCAAGTACACTCATCAACATAATGAGTTCACCGTCGCTATTTGAGACGAAAACTTTGAGCGACTGCAACGTATTTGCTACATCCGCTCCTCATTAAAAACGCTAGCAATCTTCCAGTGTGATAAGTCCTTATGTTAAACAAACTATGGAAACCTCGGTTCAGTGTTGTAATATGTACACATATTAGACTAGTACATGGTTTTCGATTTCTTGCTGTTATAACATGTTCGCCACTGTCAAGTTTGTGATGGGCTAGACAAAAAAACCACACATGTCATAAATCCTGAACACCGACATTGTTGTATTTTATAGTCTCATCTAAATTAGAGCAGAGCTATTCGCAATCAACGGAAATCTTTTGCTATAACGCCAGTGCTCCTACTGTTGACTTCCGGTTAACATTTCAACCTCAGGTTGCAACGCTTAAATAACATCTTGCTGTATACTGCAATGTGTATTTCTTATATGCATGATATCTACTTACTTTAACCTGTTGTTTTATACTATAAAACCTATAAAGTTTTAAATAGTTTAATGCAACAAGTGAACAGGAAAAATAGCAATAATAATTAGGTACTTGCTACATTAAGACATTCAATGCTGAACATTTGCAAATGAATATTTAATTAGTACAAAGCGTTTAGGCGAAAGGACAAAGGAAAGACGTTTGTGGACAACAATACATGAGCAAGTGGGCTTTGTCGGTGTGGGATATGATAATTGTACGGGTAATTATTCACAGACAGATCTATTTATTTGTTACTAGCTTTTGTGTGCAACTATAATATCGTTTTAACCGACTTTGAAAAAAGGATGATGTTTTATGCTGTTTCCCCGTGACTTTTTCAGCGTACAATGGTTAAGATTCTCTTAAACTTTCGTCTCCTATTATCCCTTGGTTGTTGATTCTAAAAAAAAAAATATATTTGAACTCGAAGCATTAGCTATGTGCATCAAAGTCGGTGCTGCGTATTAGCCGTGAAAGATCAATAGACGGATAGATTTTCGCATTCATAATATATGATATGTCATATCATGATATGTTAAATATTTTTTTCCGTTGACTGCTGCTGCTGAACTGATTCCAACAAACTAATTTTACTTGAAATAGCGTACTGCCGAACAGGTCCCATTGCTACCAAGTCTGGATCTGATGATTGAGTCTCAAGGAAATCGAGGGAACTACGAGTCTAATTTTTTTTGCAGTTGGTTAAAAATGACCAACTGCAAAAAAAATTAGACTCGACTCCTATATTTTGTTATGTATGTTAATCAACTTCTCTGACTTTTGAACCAATTTATAACATTTTTTTTATCTGAAAGAGCGTACTTCCAAGGTGGACACATTGCCACCAACTCTGAATCTGTTGATAGAATCCTAACGAAATCGAATAAAATACTTAATTTTTGTTACTTAGACAATATTATTTCCTATTACAGGACTTGGATGATCGAAAAGGAAGTATCTATTAACGATAGCGCACACTATGCCGATTCGCACCGCTACGGATTTGTTTTAAAGTCGTCTTTGAATGCGATGCGCGCCTCGATCAGACATAATGCGGCCCGTCCGTGTATGAGCTATGCGTTACGGAAACTACCCTCATGCGAAAAAAAAATGCGAAAATAAGACTTATCTATAATAGACCTAAAGCGGTGCTCACGAAATTTTATTTTATTATTTTGTTTTTATATAGAAATAATCATCTGTCTATTTACTTAGTTTTAATTTTATAGTCCTAATCAGAATCAGAAAAATCTTTATTCACGTACACCATACAAGTGTTACTTCTGAGCGTTGACATTTTTATAAATTACCACCGGATCGGAATCGCGGCCACACACTCCATTACCTCTATAAGTGGCCAATAGTTTCGGAATAAAGTTGTTATGTCATATAGACAGGAGGTCAAGAGAGACGAGAATCTATAAGGGTTTTTGTCATTCGACAACGGAACCCTAAAAAATGAGATGGAATATGAGAACCAGTACCTAATTTTAGTGTTAATATTATTAATATACAAACATGAAACACTTATATCACGCACGTTTAGAGTATGTTTTTGTATTTTATCTGGACATAATACAATGCTGTCTCACAAATGGCTCTGTCAATCTAACCCTACTTAGGTACGTTATCACTTACCATTGAACATTGACATCAACGACACAAGTTATATTTTGGTAGACTAAAATATATACATATTTGCTATATCCAGATTAAATTGTGAAACATGAGTTTTATGGTGATAGAAAAAAGCAATTAACACTTTAGGCGCTGGTATCTAGCTTGACTGGCAGATCTTATTAAGTAAAAACTCTTGACTAAGGGTGTAAGGAGATGTTATTAAGACTTTACCTTTCCTCAAGAACTGAGCTGTCTAATGCAGATATATTTTCCAGTAGTAGTAGTCTGTTTAAATAGACATAAACTCTTAAACCTCTGTATCTAGTTGTTCCGTCCGTATCGTTCACATGAGGTTTCGGGATCTATTCCCGAGTCGAGCAACTCGAACTTGTGTTTTCCTATTTTCTATTAAAAAAATTGTTGCTTGTAAAGTCGGTTTTACGGGCGAAGATTTTACGTGACAACCTCTTTTTCTCGGCGGCCCGCCGGCCTCGCGCCGTCGCGTTCGGTGATTTATTGTAACAGACGTGAGCGGGCGTTACACTTTTTCAAGAGTGACTCCGAGCCACAACCTAATTTAAGACGTTGTCACGTCAAAATATTTTAAACAAGTTCAAAAGTAAGCCTTAAGCGACAGGTTTGCTAAGTGTCAGATTGTAAGACTAAAAATACCTTCAGCTAACCTTGGGTGTACTAGTAACCCTTTGCCTATTTCTTTGAGGTTACGGATGTGAAGATACATATTATAGCTCTATAACGTTTATTTATTATTGTCTGTGTGGTCTGCTTGTCCGGTGTTGGACTTGACTTGAAGAGGGTTTAAACTTGGGTGGAGCATCAAAAAATTTTTCTTACAATTTTCTAATGAAAAGTAACATTGCCCGGGATGGGTTATGTAAGTGTCCGGTTTAGGCTTGCCATCTTGCCCTGGTAGTAACTTTGCCTACCTCTCCTTGAATACGGGCGTTAAGACACTATTAACATTATATTAAACTAGCTGCCCGCCCTCGCTTCGCTTCGGTTATTCAAGAATAAAAAACCTTCTAATGTTATAATATAAATGCGAAAGTTTATGAGTATGTCTGGATGTCAGGATGTCAGTATGGGTGGATGCAGTAAGCGCGCCTGTCTTTGCTACGCTTCAACGATATTTAATTTCGCGCAAGGAGATTATAACTTATTGATAACTCAGTAGTTATTAATGTTTTCTGATAGTGTAAAAGGCAATTTTAATCTAAATTACACGCATAACGTATACTAACAGATTTATTTGATTAAGGGTTAATACGGTATTGTTACAAATATGTTTTAAAGTAACCCTTCATTTTACTGTTTTAAGTAAATGCAAAAAACGGTTATTGTAGGTTATTCTTTAAAGATAGACATACCACTGCTTACTTTTTTTGAGATCTATCGAAGAGGAAAAATCTTACCATACATTGTTTTGTTAAGACGCAAAAGGTTTTAGCAGCGTTTTCGTGGAAAGCTCCCGATCGGCTTATTTTTTGCCGACATATTGAACTAATATCATTGTAATATCGTTGGTTTGTACAAAACATAAACTTACTATACACTAAAACCTTCCTCAAGAATTGTTCTATCTATTGTTGAAAACCGAATGAAAATCTAATCAGTACTTTTCGAGTAAATCGCGAATAGACAGACAGACAGACGCGGCAGCAAATTACAAAGTCCTATGAAAAAAGCGCGTGCTTCGTCGCGCTATTTATAGACATAAGCACGCACCGCGGTCAGCTGGTACCGCCGCAACCGCGATGTTCCTATGTTTTAAACCTGTAATATCTCCGAAACTATTCATTTAATTTACATGCTGTAATGGGCTATATTGTTCTTTATTAAATTTAAAATTTATTTAAGATACTTAATAAGATAATGATTAATGCTGTATTGCTTTAAATCGCTTCGTAAATACGCCATTATTTTTCGGAAAAAGTAAAGGATAAAATTTGGTTATTGTAAGTTATGCCTAAGAGATAAACATATACTATCAAGAACTTTTTTGTAGACCTTTTTAAGGTTAACAATACTTAGTGCATTATTTTGTTCTATCTCTTAGAGTTCAGCTAGCGTTTGCAATGCAATCGCAAAAAAATATGTTTATTTACGACTTCGCATTAGAAATCTTGAAATGATCAGTGGTTCTCTAATATATGAAGCATGTTATCCTATTAATATTATAAATGCAAAAGTTTGTATGTATGGATGTATGGATGTTTGTAACTCTTTCACGCAAAAACTACAAAGCCGATTACGATGAAATTTGGTATGTAGGTAGCTGAAGACCCAGAATAACATATAGGCTACTTTTTATCCCGGAGTTCCCGCGGGATTGGGACTTATACGGGTGAAACCGCGGGGCGCAGCTAGTTACACATAATATAAACCTTTCTCTTGAATCACTCTAACTATTTAAAAAAACCGCATCAAAATCCGTTGCGTAGTTTTTAAGATATAAGCATACATACATACAGACAGACGCGGAAAGCGACTTTGCTTTATACTATGTATGTATAGATAACTATATCAGCTGTCATTTAATATGATGTTAATAGTGTCTTAAAACCACACACAAAGGACTTCTACTTGTAAACCAGCTTTGTTTATATGAGTTTCCATTTTACAAGTTTCCATTGTACATTTGTTATTGTAGAGCGATGGCAAGATGGTGTTTGACGTGATCCAGCGGATGGAGGACACGGAACCCTTCAGCGAGGAGCTGCTGTCCGCGATGAAAAGGCTGTGGGCGGACTCCGGGGTGCAAGAGTGCTTCGGCCGCTCCAACGAGTATCAGCTCAACGACTCTGCTAAATAGTAAGTCATCATTTTTGTTTACTCACTCTACTGACTTCCGTTTTCAATAAACTGATATCTCTGATATCTGATAATTCTATCTGAGATAGAATGCCTCAGCTAGGTTATTGAAAGTATGATTACTCTGTTTTGACTGTTTCTTATAATCAAGTACACGTTTATTCGGGTACTTGATGTCAATGTGATCTAATACTATTTTACGAGAAAAATGAGAAATGCTTTAAAACATTTGCAGTGTTATTAATAAACGTAGACTAAAATACTCCAAGGGTTATCCTGATATAATAGTCTTTGTTAATGCATATGACAGTTGAAGTTATACTGTAGTAGGTACAATCGATCTACATAGACGCCGTTTTTGTGTGTCAGAAAACAGGGAACAAGCATACGGCTCTCCAGGTGAAAAGAAACAGTCGTGGCATAGTGAGAACATAGAATGTAATTGCATTACTGTCCTGTGGCCAGGGTGTTGGGCCAGTAAGTATTGATACTTACGAGTACTTCACCACCGAAATGACTCATTTGATCTATTCTCGTCCTTGTCGAGCTGCCTGACAGGAAGGTAGATGGTCTATTCTACACAGGTGACAGGTGAAAAATATTCATATTCTTTTTGTCTATTTTAGACATAACATCTGAAACATTATACATGAAACACAACCAAATTAATAATGTTTTTAAAATTCGTAAGTATTTAATTAATAATAATTGTCCATACAAAATATAATTTATTGAGTATGTGGCATAATAATTTCTAATTCATATTTAACATTGTAATATTGCAATCTGCAGCGTATACTCGTATAACTGCAAGTATGAATGGTTGAAAAGTAATGCCAACGTATGAATACAGTTTTGTGAGGGTGCAGTTACATAATATCATTATATTTAAATTCTATATTTTCTATGTATTCTTAATATATACTTAAATCCTTCTGTTGTTATATATTTAACATAATCTTATACATAACTTATTGCTTATTCTCATAAGTTGATATGTTATTCCAGATATTATGTTTGTCTTACATTAATAGCCTCTTTACATTTGTATCTAATGAAATGTCGTCTACATTTTTTTATGTGTTTGTGTTTATAAAAATTGCTACTTAAAGAATAGCGCACACTTGGACGGGCCGCAGCGTGTCGTCGGCGCACATGGCATTGCACAGTACCTACACATAAACAAAAATCCTCCGCGATGCTCCGTACGAATTGTATGAAAGCGATATAGGCGAATAATTACACGGCGATGCGGCACGTCAAAAGTGTGCGCTATCCATCAGGAGCCGCGTTGCTTTTACGCATTGATACTCCTCGTTTGGGATTTAGACGACTTACCTATTAAATTTAATCATATTTTTTTACAAAATTCTAAATAATAGAATCTATAAACTATGAAAAGCATTGATCTGAATTTATTCCTAAGACGCTACAACACTGCAATGTAACATCGATCCTTAACTCTATTCTATTACACAGCCATGCAGGCGTCTTATCAGTTCTATTCGATTTATTTTTTTTTTAATACTGATGTTATCGGCTTAATACATTAATCATTCACTTCATTACATGCTAGATTATCAGTCAGTCATAGCATGACACAAATTTTGTATATCCCTCCAAGGAACAATGCTATGTGTGCGATGCGTGATCGCATTGCAGTGTTGTGACCTGACCCTAAGTTATAGCTCTTTATACAACAAATTCACATGACTATAAAACTTGCTATCGGTCTTTCTTCCTTGGATTTAATGTAAATTGCAAAGGTTCATTGGGGACGTAGGTTGGTGTCACGCTGTACGTCAGCTCTCCGTACTTCCAGGTCACCTTGTATTTGTAGAAGGTCTGGAAATTAAGGCAAAATTAGAATAGGCTTGTTTTGGTTTAGCCAGCGGACGCCTTATTTTATGTTCTAAGAACCTCAATGTCCAATAGATCAAACTTATAGATGAATTAAGTTTCGCAATGAGTACTAGAATGCTTGGTTAATTCCAAGTTTTATTTTCTATAAAATAGTTAATAAACGATTGTCAAAAAAAATTCCTTTAGATGTTACTATTCATATATTGTTTTGAACCCTGTGGAATTTTAAAATACATTAATCAACATTTTAAAAGTTTTTGTAGTTTGTATCAGTCAAAGGAATATAATATCATTTTTTTAGGTAAAAGCGAAATACTCTGTAACTAATACACAACTGAATTAGCATAATAACTGCAACATATAGTTTAATGAATGAAACTTTCTGAATTGCAATTACCTTTGCGAGCAAGAGCTGTAGTTCTGCCTCGGCGAACCTCTTTCCAATGCACATCCGCCTTCCAAAGCCAAAGGGGAGCGAAGCGAACGGATGTATCCCGGTTTCCTTTTGTTTGTGATACACAGACATCGCTTTTGCATGCTCGCACACTTCCTGTGAGTTTTCACCTATTTTCTCATTCACACTCCCTCTTTCATGCCCTTTACTCGTATCTAAGGAATCCTCTCTTAACCAACGTTCAGGAATGTATTCTGTTGGTGACGGGAAGTATCTTTCTTCGTTGGACATAATGTAGTGCGGAAAAACTATGTGGGACTGAAAAGGAAGAGTTTTGGTCATGAATATGGATGTTTGTTGTTTCGCTCGCTTGGTTCTTGCTAATAGGCAATAAGGTTGTCTTTTAAATACTTTGGATTAACTTAATATACGATTGTATTTTCACGTTAATTATAGACATGAAATATTCAAGAGAGACATGTATTAATTATAAAAATTGTTTTGTTTGTTGTTGCTCGTTGTAATTACATTTTTCCTGGAATGCAAACATATAATTTGCTTGCTTTGAGGTTAGATTTAATTTGTATAATTTGTCCAGGGATATTTATTTCACGTCTTTGATTTTCGAAGCTATTTCAACCTAAATGATTAACTTTTACAATTTTTTAAAGAATTTTTTTTAACGCAGACAGGATTTGAACCCGTACCTTTTATCTCTAAGGGACGGTATTCATACATTTGAGCTACTGAGGATTAAAATAATTTCTTTAAAAAAATGTGATGTGAAAATCTAAAACTGTTCTCTGAAAATAACCGTCAGTGCTTATTTGGTATTTTCCTTTTAAATATTTTTAGATCTTAGTGAAATATCGGTAATGTCGTATTCATTGATTTTTTGATGTTCATAGACAGCTTGTGTTTCATGGCACTAAGAAATCCGTCTCATTGTTCTTTAATAAAATCTGTCTATAAAATAATAATATAATTCAAATTTACTCACTCCTTTAGGAACTTCATATCCAGAAATGACAGTGTCTGTTTGGATACATCGGCCGTTGCCTAATATGACGGGTTTTAGTCTGTGAAAAATAAAAATAAAACATTTGTAATGTGTAAAGATAAGGGACTTTGTAGCTGTTGCATTTAATCAGCGTTGCACATATATTTTATTATTAAAAATTTAGTCTATCTGTCGCTGTTAACTTAATT
>NJDD01000732.1:31130-45939 GCA_002245505.1 Calephelis nemesis
GAGCAGGTGAGGTTGGCAATTGGGATAGTAAGATATAATGTCACCCCCTTACACCCCAAATGGAGTAAAACTTTGCATATGAAAAAAAAAAGTAAACCTTTCTTCCCCTCAGGTCACATGTGTTGACGTGTGGTTAGTTTAATATATTCTGTACAATCAACATCATTAATATTTACAATTTAAACATCAAAGTGTCTGACGCAAAAACATTTGCACATCTGTTTGATCTGCTCCATGTTTGTTTAAGGTTGAAACGTACAGGAAAATGACCATCGACGGACAATTAATGACATATTACGCATGCATAGTAATCCACCGTTGCATAATTTATGCCATTATGGTAAATGGGTGTGCACGGATAGATTACATTATTTTGTGATATTGCGTTTTAGTTTATAGTTTACTGCCTACGCGATTTCCCGTAGCTTCACTCGTACAGTAAGCAAAAAAAAATATCTGACGCCCCTTGAAAATATTTCACGGAGGTCAGATCAGATTGTAATGGTTTTTTCTTGGTAAGGTAGGTAATGATTCCGAGTTGATCTTATACTGATTTTATCAATTTATATAGGACCCTGTAATCATGAGCTTTCGAAGAAATAATTATCAAATTGTGAGTAGTGAAGTTGGAGTCGGATTTCTACATTTTTACGCGCTTAAATTACTTAAATTGAGTTTCAACTATATGAATTATGATTCACAGTCTACGTCAACATGCCGTTGAAATAAAATAGTTCAGCTTCCATCTTTTTATTGCAGTTGATTTTGCAGGACCTAATTTTGTAAAAAGTTGAATACTCACATTCCAGTGCCCATTTGTATAATTCAACTATAAATTCCTTTGGCAGCTCCCGATCTTCGTTTAGGATTGTCTCCATTCTGAAAAAAATACAATTAAATTATCAACAGGCGGTTACATTTTTACTTTGTCTTAAAATTATTTCGTTAGTATAAAATACTGTAATACTGGAGTTACTCAAAACTATATATTTTAGTCTCGTAGATTCAGTAGATTTTGCCGATACGGTAGCGTTTACGAAAATTTCGACTTGGACTATTGTAAGCATTTATTTCACTTGCAATATTAAGTATATTTATCTGTGTGTTAATTTTCAACTTTTAAAGCAGCTATCCTTAATCGATTGAGCTATTTTTTGATATACCTGCACACTTAAGTTTAATGACAATAGAACACTATGATATGATGATGAGGAGGAAGGCGGTCATAGGAATTCATAAAACGTAATATTTGCAAAAATAATTTTTACTGCATTTCCGCTCGTACACACAACAAAACTCCTTTAGTCTACTGTTTCGAAGGAAGTTATTTGACTTGTTAGAGGAAACGTATAATTGTGTCAAGGATTTTCTTGTAGAAAATCATTTATAGTAAAATATTTGTAACAAATATCAAACAAATATAATTTAAGATATCTAGATTTCTGAGAAGTTTGTTTCGCCGTTTCTTCTCCTGACTGGCTAGGTTTGGAAACGGTGGTAGTTTACTGCAGATTTTTTTGGTAATACACAATAAAACTGGTTATAAATATAAATAATATCATTAGAAGTTAAAGTATATATTATAATAAGTAATTTTTTTTTATATATGTAAAAATGTTTGCACACAAAGATGTATAATAATAATTATGTTGATATACATTAATATTTTTGTAACATCTTATGTAACACACATATTCCGCAAATAAATTAATTTTATTTCATCATTTCATTTCAAAAATCCCAACACCACCTTGTCATGTTGGGAGCTACATCTACATCTAAAGTCCTGAAAAGTACTTCTCAAATCTACTAAGCTTTTTTTAAATTCCCTTACAAAAAAAAAAAACTTGTCACAAAAGTAGTTCTTTTGATTATGCCAACACAAATGTTAGATATCTGATAATGCAAGCTGCTTCTTTGTGGTCACATCATATTAACTAGGTGTAAATTTAAAACTCTTACTTTCTCGATATAAATTTACTAACTGATGCCTTTGGCTTCGACCAGGTTTAAAGCTATTTAGCTGCTTAACAGCTTGAGAGAACAAAAAGAAACGAAAGGATCTTCAGCTCTAGGACTAATTCGTTAGTCACATCAAAATCGATCAAGTAAAAGCTGTTATTTTGACATTACATACAAAGACTTATTTTTAACAGCCTCCAAAAAAAGGAAGAAGCGTTTTTTTTGTATGTTATGTTGTTATTTTGTCAATTGCTAACCGATTTTTATGGTTATTGTTTAGAAAGATAGGTCATGACGTCGAGGTGGTCCCGTATCAATTTTATCATGATCCGACTTGTGGTTTTTAAATTCTACGTAATAATGTGAAAATTTGTAGGATGTTGATTTATTTTGGAACCATTTGCTATCTTTCGATAAAAGAATTATCAAATCAAATTAATAGTTGGAGTAGATTGTTGCAGTTTTACTGTGCGTTCAATTATTTTTTTCTGGATTAAAATCTGCAATATCTTGTATAATGTAGGACAGTACTGCTCAATTGAATCGTTTGTCGGAATAGTTGTTAAATGAGTTTGTTGTTTCTGTGAGTGAGTCAGCCTACAAGAGTGTACAAAACAAATGCGCAGGCGCAGCCGCTCATAAGAACGGATATGGTCATTACACCGAGATTCTTACAGTTTGTCCTTATCCAATATACGCCATTATTTAATTAATCCATTTCCTACTAGGCAGTATTAGAAGTAAGACATTTTCAACCGATTTTAAAAAAAGCTTAAGAGGATTACCTACATTCTATTGATTTTCGGAATAGGATTTTAACAAAGAGGGATTCTCAGTTGTGTTAATTTTATATACACCCAGACCTAGAAATGTAAATATTTACTAGCTACTCCGGCAAACATTATTTCACTTAATTTTATGAAATACTAGCTGTTGCCCGTGACGTTGACTGGATGGTTAATGTTCTCACAGGAACATTTTTTCGGGATGAAAACTATACAATGTGTTAATCCAGGTTACCCTCTATGTGTGTGTGCAAAATTTCATGAAAATCTGTTCAGCAGTTTTTGAGTGAAAGATAAACACAAACATACAAACTTTCGCGTTTATTATTATTTTTAGGAATATTTTAGGTTTAGGATAGGATTAGGATTTTGTCCTTTCTTTGACTATCAAGATCAACTTACTTATGCGTAGTTATATCACGAGAGCTTAGTAGGAGTTTCTGAGTAGGAAGACTTTCTGAGTATAGACTCATCACATTGTCAGAGATCAAACGTTTGCGTGGCTTTGTAGTGGTTTTAAGTTGTATGTATATTATATAGGTGAAACATGAGGCGAGCAGCTTCCAGAATCGAAATTTCATGCTTCGTAAAATATACATATAACATACATACTGTACGTCTTTTTATCACCTTACTCCTAAACGGTTGACCGATTTGACTATTATTTTGTATGTGTATTTATACGTGTTTCTGGGTTATTTAAAAGCACAATTGGGCCTGGTAGGTGATGCTGCGGTCGGTGTGTTACCAAATTATTGTGGTACAAAGTTCGCTAGGTTATCTAGTATAATTATTTTAAATGAATTTGTATACATTGATATATATTTTTATCTTAAAACAGTTATACCTACTACACTTTTTAATATCATGTAACAAATTATAGATTTTCCATTTTGTATTTGCACAGAGTGTCACCAAAAGTACGAGATAACAGATACCAAAACGTAACGGTATTTTTCATATGCTAATCAGCTAGAAGATAATAGATAAGAATAAAAACACCGTATGTTCACGAGTGTTTCAGTTATTGGGTTTGAGTGTGTGTTGCTTGAAAAACTTATAACTTTTGAATTTTAATTCGTCATGATGATAGAGGCTATTGTTTTTGAGAAGTTAGGCAAGGAACTTGTCCTTCATTTTATTGCAGGCAGGTAATAAAAATGATGATTCAACGATTCGCCTAAGTTGGTATTTTTGCTCCGCTTTTGATTTGATTTCGTTATGGTATTCTTACTCTTCAAGTATTTTTGCTTATACGTATTTCTTACTAAAAAGTAAAAAGTATCTTCAAGTTCATATCCCCGAAGAGGTAGGCAGAGGCACAACCAGTCCTAGTTTCATGATGGCAACGTACCATTAACAACTTTGGTGTCTGCATCGCTTAATACTATATCGCTCATCGTGTTATTGTCTAGCATTATAATGTGATAAAACAGTTATCTGCGGCTCCACACGCGTGAACCGCAAACATCCGAATGCGCAAGGTCATGTACGGAACATAAGGCTTATTCATTATTTCTGCAAATTGTTTTTAGGGGGATTTACAAGATATCTGGGCCTGGGTTTCATGCCCAGTTTCATTTCATGGGTTTTGGGATCTGTGAGAATAAAATATAGTTTCAGTGATCCCGCGCATTAAGCAACCAAGGCGCGCCTCGACCACCAACTTTTTAGAATTCAGCCGCTAACCGTTGGCCTTCTAATGCACACATTTATACGTATCATTGAAAAACTAGTTGATCGCGTGAACTGGCCACTTATTGCTCTGGTTGGTATAGGGATAAATGTTTTTAAGAGTTAGTTACATTGTCGTGCACAAACTATCCGGCGGGATGTTGGCCAACAATCTCAACGTACCATTACGCTCATTACCAGTAAAATTAATAAACACGCCACGGTCAGACAAACACGACACACCTTATGATTTTGACCCACATTCGTCGTGCCATGCATCTCTTTATTCAGTCTGTCGTAAGTCGCAAAGAACGCTTGAGAGATTAGGTAGGGTAATACCAACTGCTTTATGCGTTCTTCGTAATATCATAGCTTAACACCTTTCCCCTCTCTGACCCGATCTATGAACCTTCGCCATGGGAGTTCCGTTTTAAAAAAAATTAACCCAATAATTTCATACTAGTCCACCACATGAAACACGATTTTTTCGTACGGAATTTGTAAATGAACGGTGAAATTTTGTTTAGAATTTTCGAAACGAAATTCCGTAATCGTATTTTATTATGTGTGTGACTGGCCTATGTCTCTAATATGTATTGATTTCCTGTCGTCTAGACATAAACTCGCATCACGAGTTTGGTCGTAATATTATATCTAAGATGTTTTTATTTCTAGGCGAAGGACAAAACTTTCTAAAAATAAGATTTTGTCAATATTCAATCCATACTAATAGCATAAATGCGAAAGTCTGTCTGCCTTCCAAATTTAATGAAATTTAATATGCACTTTGTCACCTATCATCATATTTTGGGACTAAGTAGGTAAGTACCTACGGTTAATTTTGTGTATCCTGTTTGTACCTCACCTTACCTTTTCTTCTAGAAAACTGGCGTCAAGAAAGTTACTTTCTTTTAAGAAATTTTAATTCTTGGCCTTATAATAATCCATATTGCTTTTACTTTCACTTTTTGACCAAAACGCTAACATCGCACAATTCTGGAAAACAGTGTTATAACTATAGGTAGATATTTCTCAGGATGACGTGTCGGCCCCATCGTTCATTAGTGTTAACCTACCACCTTTAGTATTTATGACCAACCGGAGAGCCGTCTACCCGTTCGCTCTCTCAAAACCATAAAAAAAAATACCTGGCGACAAAATCTGTGGCGACATGATCGAGTGATGGTACAGCAGCCCTCGCAGCCTCCGGAGCGATCAAAGCTTTTGACACTTTAGATCTGAATTTCGACCAACGGATGCCATGTCTGTTGAGTGAAATTAAAGTTTCATTAATATCTAACCGACCCGGCGAACTTCTTATATCTTGACAATAACAGCTTCTGAAAGTTTGTTTTAAAAAAGACGTCGTTTTTCCCATGTGCTCTGTAAATGTCCAGGGTTTTCTCGTTGTCAGTACCATCTGCTGACAATAACCAACACAAGAAAAAAAAAGAATTAACAAGAACTGTCCTTCGTTCAAGCGTTATGCGATGACAACGCGAAATGGGGATTTATTTTTTTATATAGATAGGTAGTTTTAAGCGCAACTGCAAAAAACTGACTTCGATATCAATAAGTAAATCGTCTAGGTACACAAAAATGAGATATTTTTCTCGATAGTTGGGACATAATCAGATCCAGATTTGTTGACGATGGGTCCACCCCGAAGTATGGCTCTTTCAAGTATAAAAAATAAAATTGGTTCAAAAATGACGGAGAATTCGACTGACATTCATTAAAAAAAATGTAGGACTCGATCATATAACCTTCTCCTTTTTCGAAAACGGTTAAAAGGAGTAAAAATACAATAAACTAATCCGGATGGCAGATATTTTGCCATTATGGTGGAAAGAATGAGACTGTGGAAGGATCCACAGCCTCACCTATTCTATTCTATTCACTATACACAGGCAAACCCCATTAGCATATAGTCGTTAATGATGTTGATAGGATTATCTAAGCAAGCACACGGCTCGCCTGAAGGGAGAACTGTGTTCTATAGACACCATAGATCTTGTGAGTGCTGTCCTATGATCGGAGTGTTAACCCTAATGTGCAAGTCTAAAGACTGCTCTATCCTCCTGACCAAAACGTAACACTGTCATGACGGCAGGTATACCGTATAAATAAGACGGAGATAAATCAGCGCAGATAAATCTCTGTACAGCACTCGACCACCAGTTGTTGGTACTGACCTATATTTTAACCTATGCTCGCCGCTTACGAGCTGCCGAGTAGCTTTATATTCCTAAGAAATTTGTTAATCGGTCTTGCGTGTAATGTTTATTTATTCGCAAAACTGTGGACATTACAAGATAAATCTACTTTGGCATTTGCAATATTAGTACCGTGTATAGTTTCAAATAGTTTTACCGCGGATTTACCCTCGCGTCTTAACTTTGATGAAACAGATTTTGTCGCTATTATAAGCTTTCTATGACCTGTGACATAACTTTGTTTGAAAAAAAGTCATATAAGTTCGTTCGTTCGAAGTGATTCGAATTTTTTTCAAAACGGAACACCGTAACAAAATGTCGGATGTATGAACCGGGCCTAATATTGAAAAGATTTTTAAAATGATAAGCATTGACAACTTGTGGTTGACTTGGTGAATTATTAGATCAGCTCCTGTAGGTAAAGCTCCTTGCGGAATAAATAATAGCGAGCACTATCGTTTTTTTTTTTGTTTTGAAGATCCAATAGCATAATAGGTTTTCACTTTTTTTGTTTTTGGTTTTGACGCCAAGAATGGTTTAGGCTGTGAATACATAAATTACATAGTACAAAACATCGCTGTCTTGTTTGTCCCTAGTTGTATGATTAGGTTTTTAAAACTACGCAACGGATTTTGTTACGATTTTATTAATAGATAAAATGGTTGTTATAGAAGGTCTTTATATATAGTAACATAGAAGTTTGTCCACCCGTGTGAAGCTGGGACGTGACATCTTGCTTATAAACTTAATAATATCCTAGCATAATTCGTAAGAGCCACATTAGAAAAAAAATCTATCAGACATACATTTGCAAAAACATAACCTACAAATGTTTGAAACTGGTGTTTTGCACAAGGACAGTTAGTTCGAGACGTGATTTTTTTATTATCTATTTTTCTATTATTCTTATACATAAAAAAGTCAATAAAACTATGTTGGTATTCAAGTAAAAATCTGATATTTTAATTTTTAACTGATTTCGAAAAAAATAAGAGATTATGTGTTCGACTCCTATATTTTTTATGTATTGTATGTTATTCGATTTATCCTTATTTACTGAACTAATTTTCCTCAAAAAATTAAAAAATCCTTTTTTTATAAGAAGTGCTTACTTTCGATATGGTCCCATTGCCAACTGGTTTTTATCTGATGAAATCAGGAAAACATTTAATTTTTGTGTATCTAGGTGAATCGATGTCGGTTTTGTGCTGTTTTACTGCACTTAAATTGCATCAAAAGATGACTTATTAGTACCTGGGTCATCTTCATGAGGAATATTAGGAAATCCTCGGACAACTACAAATACTAGCTTAAAGTTTCGATTAAGTCGTGGAATAAAACCCTATTTTACTTACACTCCAATTAAGCCTGGTTCATCTCCAAAGAAGTCTTTCCTCAATTCCTGTTTGTAGTGCATCAGGCAGGGTGCAACCGCCCTGTGTGGCAAGGCATCTTCCCGCCTATACACCCTTGCCGTTTCATCAGCACAAAACGGGAAAACTAAATCAGGATGTCCGAAAAGCTTCGCCACTTTAGCAGCGCCGGTCGCGCCCGCCATCTCTCTGAGATTCCACAATGTGATGTCTAGGTTGCGCGTGCGCCATGGCTTTTGGCCAATGGCGAACCGCCACGAGTTGCCCAGGATTGGCAGAGGCCTGGGCCCCGGCATCACGGCGAAGCGTCGCGCGTTCATCGCGTGTAGAATACTAATGTCTCTTCAGCCCCTGAAGATGTAACCATCGGTTGGTGGGCAGTGGGGCGGGTTTGTTACGTTTTCAGTTGTTTCGTAACGGCTGACCGAGTTGACGACGCGTTATCGCTTTAACCTACTGTATTATTAATGTATTATAACCTGAATTTGTAAACAGGCTTCTCTCATTAATACATCAGACATTCTAACGACCGGTTGAGTATGTGCAATTAAAATGTCAAAAAAATAAGTGTTTGATGCTAGAAATGTCTGGTTTGTCGACATATCAACTGAGGCAGGCTTTGTTCGAGTTTATCCGCGCGGGGATGTTTCTGAAAGTTGCAGTGAGCTTTTAAAAAACCTGTAATCTTAACCATTCGGTAGTTTAAACACAGAAAAGTTCTCTTTCAAATTAGACTATTAGTTCGATAATCTAATGTAAAAGAAAAAGATGAATTTCCATTTCGCGTGGTCATGGCATCGCGGTTGATCGGATGGACCAATTTTGCTAATCCTTTTATTGTTGTTTGTTTTTGTCAGGAGAAGGTTTTTATGAGGAGAAAAACCTGGATAATTGCAGACAAACTGCTAGTAGTTAAGGTCAAGCGATTTGAAGTTTGTCAGGTCGTCTTGTTCTTTTAGTTTTTTTTAGTTTAGGTTATTAAATTATATTTTGGTGTTGGAATTGGATTTTTTTTAAGATTTATATTTTTATGAAGTTCGAGATTTATATCTCGTTCCACTGGACCTCGTACTACTACGCCACACATGGTACAACACCCTTACGCTTCCCTCTCGCCGTAACATTGGTTGGCAATGGCGTGTTCCTAGTCGGAGGTCATGGAGCCAGTAAACTTAAGGAGAAGGTTTCATGATTCCAGATTTAACTACGTATACTTAACATATTTTTACGTTTATAGGCGATTGTATCCTACTTGTGTTAGGTTTCTTAACAAGCACGGTTCGTAAAGCATTGTTGGAACCGCCGAATCCTACTAATAACATGTGCGTAGAACTTCTTAACACGACGGTGACAGTGTGTCGTCATAATTTGGCACGTAGGTGTTAATGTTAGAAATTCATTAGTGTTTTTAGACAACGGATGGTTGGTAATATGTGCTTGGAACTTGCTACACAATGTTTGTTTTGTAGATGGGAATGACTAAACAGATATTCGCTTTACGTTAATTAGTTAGTTGTGGATCGAACGTCTCCCTTTAAAGTTTAATTCTCTGTCCTATTTTAGTCTGTGTATAGTTACTCGTCGGCACTTGGTGAAATATTATGATGACGTTTATTTTATTATGAAAAAATGATGCGGCTTATTCCTTTAAATTTTCGTACACGTAGTACTTTTAGCTTTTTGTTACAGAGATGGACTAAAGTACTCCAAAGTTAAACATGAATTACTGACTTTACTATGATACAGACTATACTATATCATCGATTTAAATTTAATCTTACTTGAGTTTATGTCATGTGCACTGAGGATTTGCTTAGTTAGCATAAAAAAAATATAAGTACTACTTTAACAATAATTAAACGAAGTAAATCTGCAAAAACTGACTTAAACTATTTCATCGCTATTTGATCAATCTTTTTTCGGAAGATTGCGAATGGTCCCGTAATTAAAACAAGCTTCTGCTTTTAGGAGATTTATGTCGTCTAGCGTTAGATGCATTTTATATTTTTAAAAGCACCATTGTACAGTATCTCGCTAAATCTTGTTCCACATTGAAGGTTGCCCGGAAGAGACCGCTGACTTGGCGATAAGGCCGCCTTTGTGTAGTTTTATGTTTTATACTTATACTTTAGGTTTTTTTGGTGTATTTTTAATTTCTCTATATTTGGTGCACCATAAAGAGATATTGTGTAGTATTGTACTGTATAGTCCCTCATGAATTGTATCAACATCCTTCTAGTATGTTTTGAGTTACACATAATAATGCAAAATCACTAATGTTATAACTTAAAAACCATTAGTGGGATCATGATAATAATATGAGATCCTCGGTACCATGACCTATCTTTGTTACTTGTATTAATCGCGTAACATACATATAAAAGAATATACTTACAGTCCAATTGAGAACCTTTGTCCTCTTTTTGGAGACGGCCAAAAATACGCATTTAGTAATTATCCTATTAACATATTATAAATGAGAAAGTTTGTTTGTTTGTCCTTCACGTAAAAACTGCTTAACCGATTTTCATGAAATTTGCCACACATAGAGGGTAACTTGGATTTACACAGAGGATAGTTTTCTCCCGAAAAAATGTTCCTGTTGGGCCACTAACTGCGCCGACAACGCCGCAGGCAACAGCTAGTAAGTTTATAAAAGTGAAGCCCACATGCCTTCGTGAGTGACAAAAACTTAAATAGCAATCGACTGTTGTGACTGATGACGTAGCAGTTCAATTGGAGGTTCCCTGTATGGGAGTCGAGTGCGGTGCGGTGAGCCGAGATTGGTTCATCCGGTCTTTGGGATCCATTATCATTTTGTGCATTTGTCTCTTCCGCGATTTCATTAACGCTCGATTTGAATTTTAGCCATCTGCGAGCAAGGTATATTCAAATGGCATTGAAAGAAAGTGTGTTAAAATGAGATAGGTCATGCTCCGCTGGTTAGGTCATGTGGAAAGAATGACGGATGAAAGTTTGACAATAGAGCACAGGGAGACCTAGGTTGACATTCCACGAATCAAACCACGAAAAACATCAATTCCACGAGTCGGATTCTGAAGGTGGTGCTAGTGTTAGTGCTTTATTTCACTTTTTCTCACTTATCCGCCACATATCTTTATTCCACTTGTTAGATTCGCTTCTAAAGAATAGAATATGTTCTTAAATGTAAAATTTAAAAATAAACATGACTTTAAGGTGCTGTCGATCGGAGTGTTTTAATAGGTAGCTATGTTATTTTAATTCTGCAATAAAAGTATTAGATAAAAGCACTTATCGCAAGGTTTCCCAAAATTATAAAGTACAATAATGCTGTTGTCATTTAATTGATATTTTCCAGTTTATCTGTTTATTATGACAAAAGATATGTGTTTTAGTTTCTATAATATTACGTTTAAGGTCAGAAGATAAATAATATTTTGTAGTAAAAGCGAATAATGTATTTCACTCAAAGAAATAGCACCTCTAAAAGAAGCAAATCTGCTTGCGCTTACAAAAAAATACTCAAATAAGTGATCATCCCCAAAGTTTCAAATATGAAAAAAAAAAGTGTGAGTTTTGGCGCCATCGAGAGAAAAGATTTGAGAGAAGAGAGAGAAGAATTTTGTGTTTATATTGAGTGAAATTAGTCAATTTTGGTGTCATTTTGTACAATTTTTTTCAGTGAAAGTCCACAAATGAAATAATCATGAAGAAATTAGCGTATCGTGTATTTCCTCGTTGCCGACAAATCCCACTATATGAGCTTGTGTAATGAGGCCACCGCTTTACCCAAAACCCTGATATGATTTTGACGACTTATGACTAATTATAATTAAATCCCGAATATTGTAAATTTGATGCAAATTTCAACTTGGCTAATGGCAAAATACTAACATGAATGCCAGAAACTAAAGAAAGAAATAAAAAATAGTAGTTATAAAATCGCCATGATAAATCAATATCTGAAAAATAAGCACTATGTCGCTAATAGGTCCATACCAATAGTAAGTTATTTCTATACAAATAGTAATGTTACAAACTCGTCTTTGCGTAACACGATGATTTGCAGATTGTCCGTTTTCACCTTACCGGTAAATGGTTTTGGAAATGTATTCGCACCCTACTAGCATATTTTTTTTATTTCACCATTCAAAAGTTTCACATAATATATTTTAGTTAAACAGTAGCAATGTTAGGTACACTGGCTTGTGTTTTTGTTCTTGACATACTAAACTCTGGGTTATGTTTTGGGTACGTGAGAAGGCTACTGACCCCCTAAGATGCGTATTACACGCCCAACGGCGTTTGGTTAGTGCTTTACTTTCGTTATGTTGACATCTACCCATTATCTTTTTTTTTTTAAATTAAAAATGCGTACAGAAACACACTGAACACTTTATACTTGCCTTTTTTTAAAATTAAACAGTTGTTATTATTATTTAAACAAAACATCAGTCATCAATGCCCAATTTTTCTGTACAAAATTGGGCATTGATGATGAGGTTGAATGAAAATGCCTTGTATTTCTTTATTTTTTATGTTGTATTTATCTTTTTTTTGGTACCATTATCTTCGGAATAAAAAAGCAAACCGTAAAACTGCAAGAGTATAACAGATAAATAATAAATAAATAAGTATCCCTGGACAAGTCACACAAATTGAACCTAACCCCAAAGTAAGCAAATTGTATGCTTGTGTTATGGGTGTTAGTCAACAATACCACAGTCTTAATACTAACAGTCGGCCGACTCATGTACTTGCACAGAGCAACGCTGGGGGGAATGCGGGGAAGCGAGCGGCAGGGTCGGCGAGCGCAAACTCCATACAGTTTGCGCTCTCTATCTAGAAGGGTTTGCACTCGTTATTTGTTAAAAAATACGTTATAGTGTATTTTATTATAATGTTATACTTGCTGTCTTGTAAATTTATAATGGTTTACAGGATGTGTTCCGTTTTTATTCGTAAATAAGCCATCCGGCTTGCTGACGTTTCGTCCACAAAATTTTCATCCACAATGGATGAAACGACACCTTTTTAATTTATTATTTTTCCACTGTCGATTCGTGCACCATTAAAATTTTTTTTATACAGTCAGATAATACAAAGCTTTAACAAAATAAAGCGATCCATTTAGGTATACATTTTAAACTTTTATATATAAATTGATACATCAAAATCACCAATTACTTAAGATTTAACTAAAAAATTTTTTTACACGTATGATGAAGTTTAGCACATAATAGTAATTAGTATAAAGTTAAAGTGGGTAAAACAAATCCAAATATTTTATGGATAGCATGGTGAAAATTATTTGACTCCTATGTGCGGTACGAAGAAAAAAAGCTTTATAATGGTTTCATAAATATATCACATACTGCGAATTTTACATTATAAATGATTTTAGTTTGAATTGATTATATCTGTGATTAAAAATAGTAAGTAGGTAATGCCAAATCAATGTAGCTGTTGTCACATATATATTATGTTTTTTTGTTATTATATTGTTCATTAGCATACAACTTTTTCACCTGACTGTACTAAACAACTTCAATAATTTGATAGTGAACGAATCGTCGGTGAAAAAAATAATAAAATAAAAGGTGTCGTTTCGTCCACTGTGGATGAAAATTTTGTGGACGAAACTTCAGCAAGACCATCATGGGTTTCATTATTAACTTCACATTTTTTTGTTTGCCATTTCAAAATAAAACTTTTAAATGAAATGTTTAAAATGTTATTATTTGACAACCCTGACCCTTTACTGACTTGCCGTGACTAGGTATATAAAATGTCGGCATGAATTCAAGAACAAAAGAGTTGGACTACTGGTAGGTAGAATTCTTAATACTGTGACGATATTATACATAGAAATACTTAAATAGATACCAGAATATATTTAATAAACACCCAGACCCGGAAATGCAGACATCTAAATGTTCATCACACAAATGCCTGCCCCCGACGGGAATCGAACCCAAGCCTCGCAGTTAGTCGTTGTAGTTAGGCGTGTACGCTAGCCACTCGACCAACGAGGCGGTCAGACAGATAACCATATAATTCTAAAATTTAAAATTTTCAATAACCCCCCGATACAACTTGTTTGTAATGTAACTAAAAACCTTC
Source organism: Calephelis nemesis (assembly GCA_002245505.1). Classification (NCBI taxonomy): domain Eukaryota; kingdom Metazoa; phylum Arthropoda; class Insecta; order Lepidoptera; family Riodinidae; genus Calephelis; species Calephelis nemesis. The sequence continues at coordinate 45,246 of NJDD01000732.1, forward strand.
TCTACCACATCACCTTTAAACAAAAAACTATCTTATCGAAATCGGTCCATCCCTTTGAGTTATGGTACCACAGACACACACACATAATAGCACGACAATATTAAAACACCCCTTTGTTTCCATCGGAGGATAAAATATGTCCTAATATGGGCCACTTGCATATGTCTGGTTTAACTATTTATCTCTGAGTTAGATTCAGAATCAGAAAAATCTTAAATCAAGTGGATCATACAAGTGCTACTTGCGCGCGTCGACATTTTTATAAACTGCCGCCGGATTATTATGAACTACCACACACTGAGAAGATCTGGCGAAAGAAACTCAATTGGATTGTCTTTTACTAATCTAAGCTAAGACTAAACGTAACATTAGAAACCAGAAAAAAATACAAATTACAATAAATACAATGCATGATTTCTAGCTAGCGTTAAATCACATTATATTTGACATTATTATATTTAATACAGAAATCGAGCCAACCCTTAAGGCCGCTTGCAACCCTAGTTTGAAGTTAACTCGGAGCTAAACACTTAACCTAGGAACGTGCAAGTGGCTCTAACTAAACTATATAGTAGACATTCAAGTTATTAAACTCAAAGCTCGCGATCGGTTGACCACCCCTGGTTTACAATTTATGTAACACGATAGTGGCAGTCGTGTTTGATTTATTTATCGTCAAGTCGACGGGATGCTG